>CABHPH010155640.1:0-16360 GCA_902168325.1 Peromyscus nudipes
CTCAAACAAAAATTACAGGCGGACTGTATTCCTAGTAAGCTCATAGTTATTGAAGCCTGGGGCTGCTCAACACTGGTCTGAGTCACACATTTCATGGCTGGATCCAAGCCAGTTATTTGTTCCTCTCTTCCACACATACTGAGTATCTATCCTGTAAATGAGGGCCTGCCCATCATTCTGCTGAGGACCCACGCTGCTGCCAAGGCTTACCCTGCTGCCAAGGCTTAACCTGCTGCCAGGGGCCTTGCCCTAAGCTGAGTCACTGACTGCTCTGACACTGACCACTTAACCTGCTCCTGAGTGCTTGTCCTGATAATCAGTGCCTACCCTGCTGCTGGGTACCTGCCCTGCTCCTGAGTACTTGCCCTGCTACCACGCACCTTGCCGGTTTTCCCAGCCTTGAAAAGGTCTGTTTGTGGTAGGCACAGGCTTCAGAGTGGCTTAGCCCTTGATGGAATGGAGCTGAACTTGTTGCGTTAACTTCCCCCTTTTCACTGAATACTGTAGAAAAGTGTGCCCACCAGACAGAGGAACATGGGTGCCTATGCAGAGCACAGCCCCTGGTCTTTTTGAAATACCTGTGGGCAGCTCCTGCTGTTAGCTAGCCTGGGACTTTCTTTGGACTCTCTTTAGGAGGCATAGAGAATACTGTTTATTGCCTCTGGCCAAGAAGCAAGCTCCCAGGACAGCCATCCCCACTTCCCTAAACTGTAAACTCAAATTAAACAGCAAGCATCACAATGTTACCCAGATTAAATTTATATTGCAGTTTAATTTCTGACTGGCTGCATTGTATAAATCTGGACTTTTTACCTAATTAGACTATAATTTACAGTCTAAATGGACTCTGTTGTCGATTTATGAATTGCCAAGTATCAGCTTATTCCATTTAATATGATTCCTTCTGCAAACCTACTGAGGTACTCCAGTTCATTTTTTTTTTCTGAATCATGTATCTTTCCATAGCCAGGTAATGAAATTACCATTCAAATATGAATTATACACCTTGGGTTGTACTAACTCAAGTTCACATGTAGTCTAAATTTATTCTATATTTTCATGGGAATTTGTTTCAAGTGTTTTTCCCTTGGCTTATGATGCATTGACCCCAGACCGTGGACCCCAATCCTTATACCACAATCATATGCTCACTTACTATGTCCCTCCCTGTTCTCACAGGACTCTTGTCTCTGTTATGTTAGTTTGAGAATACCAAACCAGGTCTTAAAGAACCCTACTGTGAAGATTAAGCAGAATCATGAAAATCTTCATCATAACAAAAGCCCATCAATCATGGGATTCCCCCATGTGACACACACAGGCCTGTGTCCTTCCAGCTTCAAGTTTGAATATTATAGCCGGATTAATTATCCCTCATCTGATCAGAGAATACAGGTGTAGCAATGTCAACAAAGATCCAAAAGAATAGTCTGCTGTTCCATCATATAAAGTAGACACTAGGGGCTCAGGTTATTTTTGTGTAGATTTATAGTCTTCCCCAAAATAATGCATTCTTCACAGAACACTTTCCTCCATGCCTGAATCCACCTGAGTGAGAGGGAAGGAGGGAGGGAGGGAGGAAGGGAGGAATAGGGAGGGAGGGAGCTCTTGTGAAAATCCAAAGGGCTGGAGAGTTAATGTGCCCAGGAGCAGCCCATACCAAGTGATGGGTTCCAGTGGGATGATAACACCCATGTCCCTCACCCTCAGGCAAACTGACACACCAACTGTATTCCATACTGTCTCCAGACTACAGTGGAAGTCAATGTTAGTCTCCCTCTTTTTCTTTCCCTGTCTCACCTCTTTCACTCCCCCCCCCCCCCCCCCCCCCAGTGCTTCTTAGAATCAGCCTGTGAAGCTAGCCATCTTCAAACCCCTGAGAAGCAGAACTAATAGAACAGAGGGACGATGGGAAGGAGTGAGGTCAGAGTAACTGTAAGAAACTGGCTTGTGATTATAGAAGCTGCAAACGCCTCCCTGCTATCGGAAACCTGGGTGCCCAGGAGAGCCAACGTATTGTTCTGGTCAGTCAGAAGGCTCACACATCAGGAAAGCTGCAGGGGGCAGTTCTAGGTTAAAGGCCCCAGTCGAGCCATTTCTGGACTCAACAGTGAGGCACAGAGAACAGACTGCCCCTTCTTTAGTTTTTCACCCTCCCAGGCCTGCGAGGAGGGGACGCTCGCCACCCACCTTGGGGAAGAAAATCTGCTGGACCCCTTCCACCAATTTTTTTTTTTTTTGGTTTTTCGAGACAGGGTTTCTCTGTGTAGCTTTGCACCTTTCCTGGAACTCACTTGGTAGCGCAGGCTGGCCCCTTCCACCAATTTAAAGGTTAATCTCATTCACAAGCATCCTCAGAAGAACATCTGAGGAAGACTTAACCAAATAGCTGAGCCCCCGAGGTCTAGTAAAGTGGACTCTGAAACCAGCCATCACCAAGCCCAAACATCAATGTCCATCTTCCCCACAACCCTGGGATTCTGGACCACATGAATGCCTCCGTCTCATGAGGTATATCCTAGTACCTGGTATATAGTAAATACTCAAGAGAGGTTGGGGATTTGTCAGAACTGTGTCTGGCTTTGCCTTCTATTCTACAGTCAGTGCAGTAGTTTATTTCCAGTACTGTATTTCTCAAATTGCTGAGAACTCTGTAAGGTGCAGTCCAGGCAGGTACAAGCTTTGTCAAGGGCTACAGCCACACAGTGCAGAAGAGGTTTCCCTGCTTGACCAACACAAAGCTCTTGCTTGTTTTATCACTGTCAGGCCATTAAAGCTGCAGAAGAGTTGGATTAAACAGTTAGTCAATTTTGTACTAAGCTTTATTTACTTTTCTGTAAAGTGAACTTGCTAATTTGGTGCCATAAAATTCCCAGGGAACATGAAGATCCTTAGCCCGCTATTCTCCCAAATGCTAACAGTTTCCACTGTACCATGCATGGCTCCGTTTCAGCTCTATGGGAACAAGCATTTAAAGCAGCCATGATAGCCCCATCTTCTCTCCCTGCCCGTCTGCCTTGGTTCTGCATCCCACTCCCCCACCCCCATCCACAGAGAGCTGCTTATAAAAGAGATAAATGTTTCCATCGGGCAGTGATGCAGAAGCTGCATGCTGTTTGGATTTGCACTGTATCATTTTTGTTGTCTCCTCAGGTCATTTATAAAATTTATAAAATTTTGCAGTTGTGTGTGGGCGTGTAGGTAGAAAATTTCCAAGCATCTTGAATTCTATAAAATCCAGGGGAAACTTTGCCAAATCGATTCCCTTCTTGCTCTTTAAACTCATATACCTTTAAAAGGATATTCAATACTTTTGTTTTTGCCTCAGTTACTCATGGCCCATTAAAGTGTTGTCTTTTAAAAGCTATTTGCCATTCAAGGAGTCTCGGGAGTCCATTTACAATCCTTCTTAAATCTTTTTTTTCCCTCTGAAACAGGAAGTTTCTTTTTGCCAAGGGTAAACACACTCTGAGCCGAGACGTCAGACAGGCTCTGTGGACAGCCAGGGCACTGTGGCGACCTCACTGGGGGAAGCCTTGTCTGTAACAATGGAAGCCTCAGAGCACAAGTTTAAATGGCCAGCCAGGAATTGGGGCTTCTTTTTGAGTCTGAGGCTACAGGTGACTAGAGAGGACATATGTTCTCAAAATCTCAAGTATGGTCATACTCAGAACAGATGTCACAGCTATCTGTGTGCCCTAAGCTTGCATTTAGGAAGGAAGTCACATAGCACACAGCCTGCCTTTCTTACTCTTAGAATTTCACTGTGTGTTTAGCCAACACACAGAGGGGATACATCTCAGACACATGTGCTGAATGACTGTGTTACCTACCCCCCAGTTCTGGAAGCTAGAAATCCAAAATCAGGGTTTCCACCGGGTCTTGTTCCCTGTTGGAGGAATACTGGCCTGCATCGTCTTCCTGATGCCATTTCCCAGCAGTGTTTGCTGTTTTCTGGCTAGCAAATTCATTACTTCCAACTCTGCCTTCATTAGCGCAAGGGTGTCTTCTCCCTGTGCCTCTATCCTTTCTTGGGCAACACCAGCCATGTTGAGTTTAGTGGCCGCTCTAATCTGACGTTATTACTAATTACACCAGCAGGTGCCTTGTTTCCAAAGAAGCTCGTCTTACAAGATTCCAACAGACATGAATCTGGGGAGGAATCTGTTTCAATACTAGACTGTGTAGAGTCAACAAAAAAAGAAAAAGAAGAAGATGGACAAGGAACCAAGTGACTGCATAATAGTACAGATTTAATGGTGGGGAGGGGGTCACTGGGTCAAGAACCCAGAGAGCTTGCTATTACTTACAGGCAAGGATGATCACAGGAAAAAAGGAGGAGATGGAAGGAGATTGAAAAGCTTCCTGTTAGGGCTCATGTTAAAATGTTGCCAGGGAAAACCAGAAATAGTGAGTGAAGGAATGTCAGGTGGTCCAAAAGCACCTCTGCTGGCCACCCTTTGGGGGGGGTCCATAGGGCTGGCAGGTCAAGAATCTAGAGGAATGGGTCACTTTACTTCTAGAAACCACATGATACGGTCTCTGGACTCTTCACTGCTCAAGCTTTAACATAAAGCTTGTATGGTCTTGGTTTAGCAGTACATGTGTTTCTGTAAGCCACCTTTAGATATGTGTTAACTTACAGTTTACATGATAAAATTAACCCCCCCAAAAGATTCAAATTGTCTTGTAAGTGTGTGTAAACTTAGTTAAAAAACATTAATTCACAAGACTTAAATAAACATAATAAATTAATCATGTAAAGTTTATTGGCTAAAAAATAAAAACATCTCTAATACTTAACAATTTCCCTAAGTTATTATTGTTAGATATTTAAGACAATATCCATGTTTTCTGTGTTGAAAATATAGCTTCTTGGGTTTTCATTAAAATACCAAGTTATTGATTTATTTATGGTGATAGTTATAAAAATTGGATTTAAAAAAACAAAGACGTTATATTTTATCAAGATGACTTCTTGTTTTCTGCTAAGTTTACCAGGCTTTTAGCTCAAGAAACTGAGTCATAAGAGAATCAAGATTTATTGAAAGATGTTTTGTCAAAGTTTATGTAAATATTTTATAAGAGACATCTGTTAAATCATTGTCTATTCTTCCAGACCGAGGTAACTGGCCTCTGAGTACTCAGCAGCCTTGCTTAGAGGCCAAAGCCAATGACGCTAAAGAAGTTTAGAAGACAAACAATATTTTGGCCCTTTCCCCAGGTTGGCCGGGGACCAGGGAACAACGGAACCTCTAACAGGGTTCTATAACTGTAGTAAAGTCACCTGTCCCTCTTAAGGAGGCAGCCGAAACCCCAGAATTTCTAATCTAACCAACGCACATTTGGAAAAGAGGACGGTCCTTTCACATGGGGAAATGTCCTCCATATTTGTACAGAGAAACCTCATAGTCAGCAAGATCCTGACCATCCAATAGATGACATAGTAGGTGGAAACGGGAAATTAAAGGAGCCAACAGGTCCTCTCAAGTCCCTGAAAGTAGTCCCCAAGATCCCCAAGCTGACCACCTGCGTGATCTTGCACATCTATCAGGAAAGTATAATTAAAACGTAGAATAGGTGGTAATATTACAGGATGAGTTTTCGCTAACCCCAGGCAGAACTGTCATCCTGACCACATTCAGCAAAGGGACCTGGTGCTCCTATATACATACAAAGATAACCAGCTTTAACCAATTTGAAAAGGACTCTACCAGATCTTATTAAATACTCCAATAGCTATCAAACTCTAGGGAATTACTAACTGGGTTTACCTGCACTTGATAAAACTATTTTCCAGAAGGCTTCCAGATAAAAATACAAGACATCCAACTAGAGACTTGTACTTTCTCTTGAAAGGGGGACTCAAAGACCAATCTCCGATCAGTGACTCCGTAAACCCAGGATCCACAGCCCCTGCTCCTTCTTTTGGAATTTTCCTAGTGGGAAATGATCTGATGACACTTCTCCATGCTCCACCACACAACTCATTTTCTAACTACTATTAAAATCCTTTTAAGATGTTTTATTGATTATCTAGCTCTAAGTAAATCCAAGGCCAACTGTTTGATACATCTTTGTTACTACTGCAGGAAACCTCCATCCACGCGGGGTCTGTTGTACGCAAGCTCAGACTGGAATGACACTAGTGATACTCAGAACATGTCCTTAACTTCCTCTGCATCTGACTGTGGAGGACCTCCAGGTCACCCCCAGAGAAATTGGTACACACTAATTAGTCACATCTAAATTGGATTCCTATCTGCTGTCTCGTACAGCCTTCTGGAAAACCTGAATCAGCCAAGCTTCAAGTGGCAGAACGGCATGACATGGCTACAGCTAACCAGAATAAACTGCCATTGGGTACCACAGGGCTGCGCCCCTGTCAACCTGGCCGTCATGCAGAATCGAATACTGACTGGCGAGGACAGCCTTCCTTTGTATTGCTGGAATTGCGTGTTGGACTTTCCTAACTAAAGAGAGCAGTAGACCCTAAGTAAAAGCCGTCACTGCCCACCCTCCTGTGTGGGCAGCACTCCCGCTGTCCTGTCTGCCGTGTTCCTGCTGTGTACTCAATAAACGCATTTTCCTACTAAGGTCTGATGAGTGAATTCTTTCACTGTCTACAAATCCCCCACCATAACAAGCTGGTTCAAACTAGGCAGGGCAATTTTGAGTAGGTATCACAGCCTGAGACTAGATCTGTGTGACTTGGTTGTGACCAACTTTGGGCTGTTGAGTCTCTTAGCAGAACTTATGTCAGCATTACTGTCTGGACACCTGTTTCCTTCTTGTGGGATTCCAGAAGTCTGGCGATTTCCTTTATTTTGCCCCAAAATAACTCCACTATAGTCCTGCCTTTGCCTAGAGAACTGAGTGGCTTTTTTAGTTCCATGTCTCATCTCCTCAACAGATGGGAGCCCAGCTTCAATCTCAGCTTCTTTTTCAGAGCATCCTTGGTATTGGCAATATAAGCAGGGCAAGAATTTTACAACTCATTCAATGCTAGTTCCTTCCATCTTATTGTGCTCAGAATGGAGCCCAGGCCTCATGTGTGCTGGGCTGGCATTCTACCACTGAGCCACAGCTCAGCTTCTAGAATGTCCTTTCCCTCACTTTCTTCCTGGGAATATATTAGGAGGAGCACTAAGCTCTAGAAAAGAAGGTTCCATCTTGAATAAGTTCAGCTGAACACTAAACTGCTTGAATATTGCCTCAGAGAGATTCTGAGTTAAATGACTTCACTTAGCCAGCATTTTCCAAACATATGCATTTCCAGAACCAAGAGACTTACAGTTTGAACATTTGGGGTAAAGGTCTGACTTTGGTTTGTGCACAGTGAGAAGGGCAGGGTAGAGATTTAGTTTAATCTTTCTTTTATATTTCACTATTTTTAATGGTCAATTCCTCACAACCAACTTGGTTAGTCATGCAGCTTGTACTGACTTACATTAATGACAGAAACTAGAGACGGAGATAATCCAAAACAGCAGACTGTAAGCCACTAACAAAGAACTAGCTTTGGAAGGAGCTGAACCCACATTATCATATAACAAAATGTGTCAGAGCACAAACTAACACACATACATCTGACATGATTTCCTAAATTGTTCCAGTATAATAAAAACTTGGGAGTCAGAAATTGAGATAAAGACCTGGTAAATCCAAGGAACAGCTGAGAGTCCATTGACTGAACTCTCTCTATGCTTTTCCTGATCCACAAGCCCTGGAAATCCCCCTGGAATCCCTCTTCTCTCTTCCTGTCCCTCTCTAGCAGACCTGTTCAGTCCTCCAGCAACTCTATGGCTGATCTTGGTCAGCCAATCACTGACTCTGTTCATTGATTCAAGGTGGCTTTATTGGTCTAGTGGAATGGCCATACAAACAATTCTCCCACAACATTTCCCTTTTTTGTCTAAATAAAAAGGAAAGTTTTTAACTCTAACATAGAAAAACTATATACAATAAGAACAATAATCAAGTAAGAAATATTGTTGTTGAAATCGTCAATGGTCTTTTAATAAAAAAAAAAAAAAAGCCCAGAGCCAGATATCAGGGTGAAAGCTGAAAGATCAGAGAAGCAGAACAGCCAGCCACTAGTTCTTACCTCTATGAAATCCTCAGCCTAAAGAGAGTGAGTTCCTGTTTCCTCGCGCCTTATATACCTTTCTCTGCCCTGTTATATTACTTCCTGGGATTAAAGATATGTGTGCTTCCCAAGCAAAGGCATGAGATCTCAAGTGCTGGGATTAAAGGTGTGTGCTACCACTGCCTGACCTCTATGTCTAATCTAGTAGTTGAATCTGTCCTTTGATCCTCAGGCAAGTTTATTAGGGTACACAATATATCACCACAAAATACATTCACAATGTCCAGTCCCTTAGTATTTGGCAAATTCAGAGAAAATATTCTATTATCTATCCTATCTTGGTGATTCCAAAGTTTTATACATAATTTACTCTCTATCATAAATAAGGAAAACTGTAACCAAAACTATCTAATCTTCAACCCCATCAGAGACCTGCGAAGGAAATATTACCTGAGTAAATAGAAAGTACAGAGCAAGCAACTTTCAAAACTAAGAAACAACAGAGACATCTGGCTTCCTGAACAGTCACCCCAGGATTCTTCTGCAATGTTGGAGCATCCATCTTCAGCCTAAGAGCCTAAAATATCAGACAGACTTTCCTGTGAAGCAGGAATTTTGAAGGAAGGCCCTACCTTGTCTTGGCTAAGTTTTGCAGTTGCCTTCTTTTGCGTCCTGCTTATCCAATTTGGAAAGCATACTGTCAGTAGTAGAGGTAAGAGCAGTTTCTTTTCCCAGTGCATAACTTTGCCACAAATGAAAGTTAACTCTGTATGTAGGTTCTTCAATGTCCATCATCTTCTCTGAAGTATATTGGTGCTGCCAGGAGCAGATGTGTCTCACTGTCATGAAAAGTCTTATGTTATTAAAACATTAAAATGCCAGCCAGGCAGTGGTGGCACATGCCTTTAATCCCAGCACTCGGAAGGCAGAGCCAGGTGGATCTCTGTGAGTTCAAGGCCAGCCTGGGCTACAGAGTGATTTCCAGGACAGGCTCCAAAGCTACACAGGGAAACCCTGTCTCGAAAAACAAAAAAAACAAACAAACAAAAATTAAAATGTCATATTCTGTATGTCTCTGAAGTGTTTGAAAACCATCTATCTACTTAAAATATGTCTTTGATTGACCTTGAAAATATACTTAACATGACTATAAGTTTGATTGCTATAGATGCCTATACTTCTTTATTATCCTAAATAACTTTCAAGGACTAGAACTTTACATTACATTTTTAAATGAGCTGCATAGGTACATTACCTTAAGCAAGAGTAGAAACATATAATACAGTATGACAAAAATAACCTTAAATTTGTATCAATACACAAAATTATCTTAAACAAGAGTAGAAATATATACAGTATAACAAAAATAACCTTATATTTGTATCAATATACAAAAATCCATACCAATGTAAAATATTTGAGACTAGTAGTTGCTTTTTTAGTTTGAAAGTAGATTCAATAATCTTCTTTTACATACTATCATTACTATATCTTGCCTTTTTCTTTTCAGAATGAGATCCGTGAATCTATTTTCCTTTGCTTAGTTTCCTCTGTGACCATGACCAATAACAACTTGTAAACAACCCCCTTAAATGATAACAAAACATCCATCAAATGACCAAAAAGCACCCACCCCACCTCTTGGGTATGTGGGCATTGTGTTCTTAAAATTACTTCCTGCTGTCTGGGAGCAACAGCATCTCTGGAGACCATGAAATAATTGAGATAAAGATCATGTTCTGGGAGAGCCAACTGTTATCCAGTCTCAGTGTGATGGGAGACTGCAGGGCTTATTTAAAGTCCTGACTGGAGTTGTCTATGAGGCTGGACTGTCTTACCTAACTGCTTTGAAGTTGTCCTGAGCAGTTTGTAGTCAATAGCTGGTCTTTGGGTGATATTTGTCAGCTTAGTGGTATTACCACAATCCAGGTGGATTCATCATTGTGGAGCTCCAACATCCTTTTGGAGCTCATGGTTAGGAATAGTCATGGTTCACTGCAGAAAACTTAAATATTTTAAATGTCATATGCAGCAGATCTCTGAGAGGTTAAAGGATCAGAATCTATTTACATCCGGAGTTTACAAACTTAGTTCTAGTTACCTTCTTCAGATTGAAGACTAAAAAAAATGTACAAGAAGCTAGATGAAGCCTACTTCTAGAATTAGTACTCTATATGACCATTAATATCACAACAGGTTTAAATTATATATATGTATATATATTAATCTTATAAATTTTGAGATAATATTTATACCTTAAGAAAAAAATTAAAGAATCAAAACAAAACTAAAGGATTATGAGATTAGTGGCAATAGAATAGTCCCTAATTTTGGTTTTTCTTCTGTTCCATACCAGATGGCTCTTCTGACATGAGACTGAGATTTTGGATTTTCTTTTAACAAGCATGTTTGGGTTTAGAGACAGAGAGAGTCATGCTCCAATTCAAAAGCCAAATTTAATTTTTAATTGAATTGGGACTACAAAAGGACTATTTGCCTTATATGTCTGTAGAGAACACTAAAAACAAACATTTGGGAAGATTTATGAGATTTTTATCCTATTGGAAGTATGCTATACCATTAGACCAATTTACTTTTTCTTTTTCTTTTTCTTTTTTTTAATTTTTCAAGACAGGGTTTCTCTGTGTAGCTTTGCACCTTTCCTGGAACTCACTTGGTAGCCCAGGCTGGCCTCGAACTCACAGAGATCTGCCTGGCTCTGCCTCCCAAGTGCTGGGATTAAAGGCATGCGCCACCACTGCCCGGCCCAATTTACTCTTTTTCTTGGGACATTTTCTCTGGATGATTCGTCCTTTTGCTTCAGATGTCTCATTTGTCCAGTGATCTTCAGATTGCTTAGTTGTGTGCTTTTATTCTCCTAGAAAGACAAAAGCAAAACCCTTCCCTGACCTTAACTTTGGGGAACTCTTGACAGGGTGAATGACCATAGAGTTTGATGAACTACCGCCTCTCCTAATCAAGAGGTTTCTCCTGTTTGAATCTAATCTTTATCAATTTTGATGGTACCCACAGCTTTTCTTCCCCTGGTGAAAGAAGAGCAAAACCTCCCCAGTGTAACACATATCCTGGTTTCCATTCTGAGGTCAACACATCTTTAAAGTATACAGGCAGTCTTAGTCCAGTGGTTTCTTTCTACTATTCAATGTCTCTCTGCAGTTGTCCTTTCTTTTTTATTAGCATTTTTAAAAAATTAACGTTAATAAAGCATGTGTAATCTATCACTAGGGGTCTTTATTACCCCTTTCTGTTTATTAAGAATATTTTAAGTGCAATTAGATCTTTTTATAACTACTTGTCATGTAGGATTGTGTGGTATACCTGTAATATGCTTTGTTGTAATATGCAAAAAATTGTTTCATTTTACTAGAGATGTATGCTGGAGCATTGTCAGTTTTAATTTACACAGGTATTCCCATAATGACCACAACTTCTAATAAATGTGTAATTACAGAATCAGCTTTTTCAGAGCTCAAAGCAGTTGCCCATTGACATCTTGAATATTTATCAATGGCATGGTGCACATACTTTAATTTTCTAAACTCGGCAAAATGAAACACATCCATTTGCCAAATTTCATTTCTTTGAGTACCCTTTGGATTACTTAATTCAGGTAGTGGAATTTGGTTATTCAAAGAACAAGAAGGAAGTTCTCTTATAATTGCCTTGGCTTGTTGCCGAGTGATAGAAAAGTCTTTGTTTAAACCCTTGCTATTAACATGGGTTTGTTTTGAAAGTCTGAGGCTTCTATCACATTTCCTATCAACAGCTGATAAATTTTATCATTATCTTGTGCTAGAGGGTCTGGTGTATGAGAACTGATATGTGTTATGTATAAGGGATGACTTCTATTTTTGATGATTTCTTGTAATTGAATAAATAACAAAGTAAATTCTGAATCATCTGGAATAAGTTTAGTGGTTTCATTATGTAAAACAACTCTTTCTGCATATTGAGAGTCAGAAACTATATTAAGAGGTTCTGGAAAATCTAATAATGCCATGAGAATAACATATAAATTCTGACTTTTTAATAGAATCATAAGAGCTTTGAGCCACTTTACTTCAATTTATTTCTGACTTAAGTAACCTGACTTTTCTGATTTATTTGAATCAGCATAGAATGTAGGGCTCCAGAACTGGTATTCCTTGTGTAATGAGAGAAAGAATCCAATCAGTTCTTTTTATAATCTGAAGTCTCTTGCTTTTGGAATATTTGTTGCTAATCTCTCCCAAGAAATTACTGCAAGCTCTTTGTCAGTGTTCATTTTCTGCCCATAACGAGGCAATGTCAGCATTAGCAAAAGGTATTTCTGCTGGGTTTATTTCTGCTAATTGATGAAGTCTCGATTTCCTTTCAGAATCAATTCAGAAACCTTTTTTACATAGGTCTTCAATTTTTTACTCTGTTTATGTGGCAAAAAAATATCCATTTTAAAATATTATCTTCTCTCTACATAAGAACTCGTGTAGGAGAATTTGTAAAAGGTTATATGACCAGGATACAATCAAGCTCTGGATCCAAGGGATCCACATGTGCATCCTATAGTTTCTTTTCTACGAAAGCTAATTCTCTCTCAGCCTTGGCTGATAATTTTCTTGGACTATTTAAGTCCTTACCACCTTGTAAGGTTTGAAATAAATTACTTAGCTCTTGAGTTGTTAATCCAATTGTGGGTCATAGCCAGTTAATATCTCCCAGCAATTTTTGAAAATCATTGAGTTCATAATTGATCTCTCCTGATTTGTACTTTCTGTGGTTTAACCTTTTTTTAAACCTGTCTTATATCCTAGGTAATTAATATAATCTCCTCTTTGTATTTTTAGGAGCAATTTGTAATCCCAAACAAGGCAAGATATTCTTTACTTTTTCAAATGTTTTTCCTAAGGTATTTGTGTCTGAGTCAGCTAGTAAGATATTATCCAAATAATAGTAAATTATAGATTGAAGAAACCATTTATAAATTATTTTCAGTTGTATAAAATATTGACACAAGGTAAGGCTGCTTAACATCCCTTTTGGAAGAATTTTCCACTGATACCTTTTAATAAGCTGGGAATTATTTTAAGTAGGCACCGTGAAGGCAAATTTTTCTCCATCATGTTTTTGTAAAAGTATAGTAAAAAAGCAGTCTTTTATATCAATCACTATAATACAGCATCCTTTAGGTAATAGGGAAAACAAAGGAATTCAAGGCTGTAAAGCAGCCATTGGCTGAATCACCTTATTTCTGGCTCTTAGATCTGTTACCATTCTCCATTTTCCAGATTTCTTTTTAATGATAAATATAGGAGCATTCCAAGGACTGGTCAATTCTTTAATATATTGAGAATTTAGCTACTCCTATACCAGCTGTTCTAAGGCCTGTAAATTTTCTGATGCCAAAGGCCATTGTTGCACCCACACAGGTTTATCAGTTAACCATTTTAAAGGTAGTGTGGTGGTATTTTATTTGTGCTGAAATGTGATGATATTTTATTTGTATGTTAATAAATAATGTTTGCCTGGAGATCAGAGGAAATAACAAGCCATACACAAAAATCAGGCAGTGGTAGCACATGCCCTTAATCTGATCACTTGGCAAGCACGGTCTCTGTGTGTTCAAGGACACATTAGGGAGCAGCCAAGCATGGTGACACATGCCTTTAATCCCAGTACCAACCATAGAGACCTGGAGGTCTGTACAAACAGGCAGAGACAAGGAAGTGAGGTAGCTGGGCTAAAAGCCAATGAGAGGGCAGAACAACAAGACAATAAAGGTATGGGTAGACAAGAAGTAACACACTTTTGCTAGCTGCAGAGCTGGAGAGGTAAGGTTGGTGTCTTTCACTATTTCCCTGATCTCTAAGGCTTTCACCCCTATATTTGGCTCTGTGTGTTTTTATTTAATAAGACCATTTAGAAATTCATCTACTGTAGGGCTTCTAGTGTTTCTCTCAGAAGCATTCTTTATTTTACGGTTTGTTTCTGAGATTGGAGGAATGTTTGTCTGCCATGTTTGCCATATTAGCTTTGTCCTGACTATATTATTTTCTCAGTCAGTTTAGAGTCATCTGGGACTCTGTAGCCAAAACAAACATGATTGATATTCATAAGGCCTTCATTAAGGAGAGCAAGTAATAAATAACTTACATTTTCGAGAGATCAAATCATGATCTTTATACTATTTTTTCATAAAAGAAACCAATTTTTTTCCAGGTCAATAACTTCAGAATGATTTACTGAATCATTCTGCTTCATTAAATCATTTACTAAATCAGGTTAACCTCAGGGTCGGATCTACCGTAGAGTATTTTTATACTTTTCCTACAAGTCTTTTTAAAATTTATAGGTATATAGACTGAGTTGTAGGTCAGCAGTATAGTATAATAACTGCATAGCATATCTGAGGCCATATGTTCAATCCACAGGATCTCAAAGGAAAAAGCATAAGCGTGTGACAAAATCCAGAAATAAGCCAGATGTGGTGACACATACCTGTAATCCCAGATTCTCAGGAGGCTGAAGCCAGAGGATCACCTGAGCCCACAAACACATGATCAGCCTGGAAAACATATTCAAACCTTCATCTTGGAAGGAAGGAAGGGAGGGAGGGAGGGAGGGAGGGAGAGAGGATAGAAAAGAAAGAAAGAAAGATCTATACACTAAGACACTCACTAGGGAAGGAAAGATTATTGAAGAGACCATTCACATGTCTGAGGCCCATTTAGGGGTATGACAACATGATAGGATAATATTTAGTCATCTTGTGACTAATGATAGCAGGGACTTCTTACTACTCTTCCATCTAAAGACAACAGGAAGTGTGATGGTTAATCTTGTCAACCAATAGTCATGCTTCTCTACAAGGCTGTGAGGGAATTACCAAAAGCATACAGCACTTCCTATGACAGAACAAATCTCAGCATATCTGGTAAAAATCAGTGCTGCTTGCTTGCCTGCCTTTACTTCTTGATGAGGAGTCCCTCGGCCACTTCTGCTGCCAAGACCACCATCCTTCACTAACATTAGACTCTAAATTCTTTGGGTTCTCACATAAACTAAAGATTAACGACTCTGTAAGAACCTTCCAGTTCTTTAGGACTGCTGGGGCATCCACTTTATGGTATCTGGAACTTGTCTCCCATTCAGCTAAACCTAAAATTGCTGAAGATTCTTCCATGGTAGTATATATTGGACCCATGGAGGGAGAGCAGAGGAAGTCTGGGAGAACTGGGGCAAATTGTTCTTCAGACAAGAGATTTATTAACAGCAGCAGTACAGTAGGGGTCTGAAGTAGAGCTTAAATACCCTCCCCTGAGGCAAAGCAAGATGTTTTCTTTATTAAGGTTCCTTAGAAGGAAGTAGAAAGAACCTGGTTCATATGTGTCCTGTGCTACTTGACAGAGGTAGAGGAGTGGGGCATGGATGACCTGTGATGACAGGGGTCATTCTTTGAGTAGGGAAGTTGAGCTTGGTTAATGTGCAACTAATGTTATATGATAAGTGTCATTTGTCCAGCCTGTAGTCAGTTGGCCACTTAGGTTTACTTACCCAGAAAGCCTGTTTTTAGGAGGGGCAGGCCTCCCTGTGGCGTGATGTTTACATTCCTAGCCTTCCTGTCCATATGAAAGAAGGAGAAGAAGAAGAGGCAGGGGACCTACGGGTTAGGGGCATTGAAAAATTGTTTTATCTGGTTCCTGTTGAGTTGGATCATGACTGGATTAGGAGCCCCATCCTCTGCCCACCCCTACTGGGATCATGAGTAGTCAGGTGGTAGTTTCTGGATTAGAGGCTAGCATATGAATTCACATGTTAGAGGGATACAGTGCACATGATTCTATGTAGCATGTTGGATGGAGTTCTGATAAATTGGGTTAGAAGACCAACTAGACCAGCACCTATGAATATAAGAATGAAAACAGTTATTAATGGTGTAACAACAGGTATAGGCCACGAGGTTCAGGAGGAGTTCTGAAACCATTTGCCCCATGATTCTGATGTCCACTGTCAGATCTTCTAAGTGCAGACAGCTAACATTTTACTGCATGTCTGATCATGCAGACTGATTTATACAAAAGCAGCATTCTCTCTTCAAGAAGAATCAAAGTCCTTTTACTGCCATCAGGAAATACAGGCTTCTCTTACTATCTTTTAGAGTGACCACTACCAAGTATATCCCATGAACCTGAATTCTATTAAGTTTTGAGAAATTTCATCATGGCTCTGTGTGTGTGTGTGTGTGTGTGTGTGTGTGTGTGTGTGTGTGTGTGT
>CABHPH010155640.1:16370-72913 GCA_902168325.1 Peromyscus nudipes
TGTGTGTGTGTGTGTGTGTGTGTGTGTGTGTGTGTGTGTGTGTGTGTGTTGAGATTAAGAATAGTAGTATGTAAAAAAAATTTCAAAACCAGGCAGTGGTGGTACACATCTTTGATTCTAGCACTCAGGAAGCAGAGGGTAGGTGGATTTCTGAGTTTAAGCCAGTCTGGTATACAGAGAGAGTTCCAGAACAGCCAGTGATACTCTGAGGAACCCTGTCTGAAAAGTGGGGGGGGATGGTAGTTTGTTACTGGTGTGGCTAAATCCCCTATCCCTATGACCATACTTGCCGTTGTCCCTAAGGCCTAAGGAGGAGGATAAGAAAGATGATTTATGATCTAGTCAATAGGACTGGAAATCTTTGGTTATGTGAGCGACATCTATATTTGGGAATGACTATGCATGCTAGAGTGCATGCTGAAGTTCAGTTGGTAGGAAAACAGAGTTGGGCTTAAGCACTAGAGAAGAAAAAGATGCCTTGTTTGAATCAATAAGTGATAAACTAGGGGAGGAAGAGATGGAGTAATTGGTAAGTACCTGGGTTTTTGGTCAGTTCCTTTTCCCAGACCAAAACAGAGACAGCTAAAACTATGTCCAAAAAGGCTGGATCATAGCAGTAGGTTTAGTGTTTGAACATTTTGGATGAGCAGAGAATACGAGTGTGTGTCTGGATACTAGGATGAGGGTGTGTTAAGGAAAAGGAAGATCTTTACACAAGAATCCACAGATGGATTCTTCATCTACCAGCAGCCATGGACAAAGACTGATGTGTGAACTTGCACATCCCTGACAATACAAGAACCTAGTGGGATCCAGTCCAGTGGGTAGAGAGGTAGATATAGAGCCAGAGAAATGAAGCAGTTGAAGAAACTTCCAATTTTCAGTGGGCAAGACCAAGTAGTCAACCCAATGAGAGAAGTAGTCAGAGATAGGCCTTATAACACTGTTGAGAATGTAGGGTGAAAAATCCAGTTACCATACGTATTAGTTATGTTTTTATTGTTGTGAAGTGACACCAGGACCACAGCAACTCTTATAAAGGAAAAAAATTTAATTGGGACTGGCTTATAGTTCAGATGTTTTAGTCCATTATCATCATGGCAGGAAGCATGGTGGCATGCAGGCAAACATGGTACTGGAGAGGTAGCTGAGAGTTCTACATCTGGATTTGCATCAGCAGGAAGAGATAGTGAGTCAGGAGGCCTGGCTTGAATATCTGAGACCCCAAAGCCCACCCCCCAGTGATACACTTCCTCCAATAAGACCACACCTATTCCAACAAGGCCACACCTCCAATAATGCCACTCCTTATGAGTCTCAGGGAGGCATTTTCATTCAGACCACCATACCATATCACAACGTTTCTCTAGAAAAACTATTGTAAGACATAGGGGGTTAGGGTCACCATTGAGGTGAATGTAGTGAGGGACTCAAAGATGGGGACTTTTGGCATATGTTTAGGAAGTTTAGAGTTATTTTGGATATACGTGTCATATAGTTTGAAGGCACTGCCTGTCAAAATAATGGACTATGAACCAAACATGATGTCTGCCCAGTTGGTTCCTTCAGTTTGAGGACTCAGAATGCTATCTTTGAATTTACCGAAGCTGACAAAGGGGCAGGGATAACTGTGTATGCTGATGAAGAAAGAATAGACACAGCCATTGGTCATTGACCAGAATGGTGTGTTGGGGTTATTGACCAAGTGACTGGAAAGACTGAAACCTCTTTAGTTGGAGCTGGACCACCAAAATGAATAAGGAGAAGGGGTAAAGCACAGGAGATGTGTGTTACTAATTAAAGTAGACTAGAATTATAAGAACAAGTGTGAGGAAGTAGATTTGGAATTGGGTAAAATCTAAGAGGTCTCCTTGCAGCTAATAGTCATTTGTGAAGTATAGTGGTAGGAGAATTTGAATATCGGAGGGTTGTGGTGGAAGAGAGTTCTGAGGAGATTACCCAAACATCTCTGCCTGGAGATATAAACACACTGGGGGCAGGGACGGTACAGAAGGAAAGGATCTCACCCAGTTGTTACTGTTGTTAAACAGGAGTTTGAGGTCTCCCTGGAAGTCACAGGAGTAGCTGGTGGATGTCTCTCTGAGAGCTTCTCCTCTGGATAAGATCAAGAGTGGAACCCATATCTGGTCAAGTGTGGGAGTGTGCCATTGTTGTGATCTGGGATCTGGCTTTAACCTGGAAAGTGAACCCAAGAACAGAGACCTGATAACTTAGTGGCAGTATGAGTAGGAAGGAGAACCAGGCGGGGTTGGGACCATGGGTATTGGAGGAATCAGACAAAGGTAGCCTGGGAATGAAGAGTAAAGCTTTTTTTCTTTTTTTTTCTTAAGGAAAGAAAAGGCCCTCCAGTTTAAATTAAAAAAAAAATGCTGGAGCCAACTAGTAGAACAGCCTGATGAGGGAACCAGAACTGGGCACCCAAATGTGAAAACACTAGCTAGGCCCAAGATGGAAATAACTTCGGTCTTGGAGAAAGGAATGGGTCTTTCTGTGATTACCTATTTCTGGTTCGAGTGAGACCTTGATTTGTAGGTATTGACTTCAATTTTTAAAGAATTGCCACTTTGAAAATAAAATTCAGTACCCTTTTAGGCCAAGAAATTTGGTAGGGTGACAATGTTGGCGATAGATATGGGGGGTGTCACTATGGTTGTCCACACATTGGAGGAGAGTGATGGCAAAGAGGGAGTACTCTGAGATAAACCTTGGCCAGTGACACAATGATTGCCCCAGAACACCTGAAGGACTATCCAGGTGAGCTGTTGAGTCATCCTATTGGAAGGTCCTTCTAGGAAAAAGTAAAGATGTCTTTTGAAGAGGGGTCAACTGGAATGGTAAAGACTTCATCTTTGCGGTCAATTGCATTCAAGTGAGAAGTATGTACATGTACTGAAGACAGGATGGTGTTGGGATTAGGAAATACAGAGACAATCCAATGGCTTAGCTGACAACCCCGGAGATTTTAACTAAGTGATACAAGTCATCTTGTTTACTTACTGACAAAATTCATGTATGATAGAGGGAACTGGCTGGCCCGAGAAGGCTGGGTTGAGGAATTTGTTGAAGATTAGTTGAAATACCCTGACAGGGAGGGGAAAATGGGCACAACTGGAGAAAAGGTGGTAGATATTTCAGACTAACTTTTAGATGGTCAGTGTCCCAGGCTATAGGATTGACTTGGGCCATCAGAGGGACTGCATGTGAGAAAGCTGGTTATGATAATATCAGAGTAAGGGGAGTCTGTATCTGATTTCTGGTTAAATGAACAGTAAGACTTGCATGGAATTTAGAATGTCTCATCCTAGAAGTGGAGCTAGCTGGGCAGGAAGGAAGAATCAAGAAAGAGTGAGTGAAAGTTAGTTTGTCTAAAACACAGAACAATGGCTGGGCTTGGGAGGGAGCTGGAAATAAATAAGAGTTGGAACATGGGATGGCTGGTCATAAACACTCAAAGCTAAACGTGCAGCTCGCATACCCAAAAGGAATGTGGTAAGCATATCGTAGCCACTATATTTACCCTGGGTAATGGTAATGGTAATGGTAATGGTAATGGTAATGGTAATGGTAATGGTAATGGTAAAGGAACGCCTTAGTGATGGTGACAGCAATAGAAGCTTCTAAGTCCAGACACCATCAGTCTTCATTGGCCAGTCCCAAGACGTCAAGCTGAGAATCCCAGCTCAGAGTTCGGGTTTGCAGCACTGGCCTTCGCACAAGGCCTTGAGAACAATTCAGTTTCCAGTGTCCCCTAACTTTATACGATGGACAGAGTCCCAGTGGCATTCATGGACTGGGGCACAATTGACCCAATGTTCCTTTTGGTCACACTTCAAGCAAGGTCTTGGTGGCATTATTTTAGGAGGGAAAAGACTGTCTCTGGCTATCCTGAAGAGTAGTTGCAATTAATTGGTGTTTGGTCTGATCTATTTTCCATTTTTGTTGTGCAGTTTCTTTCTCTCTATTGTTAAAGATGTTGAATGATGCTCTGTTGTGGCCTTTTTTTTTCCCTTGGAATTTGAAGACTGTCCTCCAGTTTGGGAAGTTTTTTTCTTAATGTCCGAGGGGAATAGGGGCATGAGCTGAGCATGTAAGAACAATGTCCTCAAGCTAGGAACTAGGTTGCTGAACATAAGGAAAGCCTCTGGATGATTTCTTTGGTCTTAGCATAGCTTTCTGCCTTGAGAAAGGCCTTTTTCATTCACTTCATGAGGCAAGTTAGGAAGTGGGATTTACATGCCAGATCAGA
Source organism: Peromyscus nudipes (assembly GCA_902168325.1). Lineage (NCBI taxonomy): Eukaryota > Metazoa > Chordata > Mammalia > Rodentia > Cricetidae > Peromyscus > Peromyscus nudipes. Next base: position 20,638 of record CABHPH010155640.1, read on the forward strand.
GCAAGAATCAAGCCAACAATTTCATTTAGGGTTGAAAGCTCAGGTGACTATATTTCTGTCAGAGTGGCAGTAAGGATCTTTGGTGTGAAAAAGCTCTTTAAAAAAAAAGTTCCAGCTGAAAAAAAAAAGTTCCAGCTGAATATCTATAATATCCTATATCTAAATACCTGAATTCCCTATAATACCCTACACTTGAATACCTGAATACCCTATAAGTGCTTTTTTCTTCCATCATGGTGGCACATGGATAAGGACATAATTGTCCTAGAAAGCTGAATTGTAGGAGTGTAAGATGTGTAAGTATTCTTTAATGTATTGAGCAGGATCTGAAGAAAAGGGACCCAAACTCTTTTCAATCTTTGAAGGATCAGAGAGGGAGAAAGGAGTGGTATGTGATGAAGACCCTCAGCTCTGCTGATGCTGGGTCTGGAAAGCTGGGAAGCAAGGAGGTCCACTGAGACCTGAGAAATACAGGCCCTTAGCAAGTAGCAGGAGGGGAGAATCCTGGGGTAAGGAGGGGTGGTCAAGGGAGGGTTGGAAGCAGGAGCAGAGGAGGAAAAGTATCTGATTCTTCATGGCATGGGAAGAGAATTCAGGGGCTGGGTGGAGCCCAAAGAAGATCCAAGAAAGTAGAGAGGGTGGTTTAAAGGGTCATGGGAAGGTGCCCAGACTAGGGCAGAAGAGCTGTAGGGAGGAAGGAAATGATAACCCAGGCAAGGTCAGTGAGGAGGCCTACTGCAGCAAGAGGGTGTGCTTTTGTTGGTTTCTTTCGTTTTGTTTTGCGTTTTGAGAAGCATGTTTTTTAAACTTAATTCTTTCTCTTCATTTGGGGGGTTGTGGTCTCAGGATGGGGTACAGGTTTTTTTGTGTGGTAACAGAATTTGAAATGTGGTGCAAAATTGACAGAGAGAGAGAGAGAGAGAGAGAGAGAGAGAGAGAGAGAGAGAGAGAAGTGGCTATGGAGACAGGGAAAAAAACCCAAGTGCAAGAAACTTCAAATTATTTGGCATTGCTCTACATGAAGTTATCTAAGTCTCTAAGAATTTTTAAATCAAAGGCTGTTCTTAGGCCATTGACTCTCATTATCAGTTTGTACTATGGCCAGATGATATTATCGAAGACAATTAATTTTGTTAAGATGTATTTTACTTTCAGTTGTGTGTATATGTGTGTCTGGTGGGACTATATGCATGTTAACGCAGATGTTCGGGGGCAGGTGGGGGCAGAAGAGCCATCAGATCCCCCAGAGGTCAAGCTACAAGCCTGAAATGGGTGCTGGGAAGCAAACTCTGGTCTTCTGCAAGAGCAGGAAGTGCTTCTAACAGCTGACTTATCTCTGTAGCCCCACTAAAATGAACATTTTGGGTTTAATATCACTCTCAAATTGAATGCCTTAAGGATGTAAAGAAGGGGAATCTTTAGGTGTGAAAGACTGAGTAACACCCATTTGGGAGGCTGGTGATTGGAGTGGGGGGAAGGAAGAGAAGAAAACAAGCATCCTTGTCCTTCAGGTTCCTCTTAGAAGTGTGGTCAGGGCACCAAGGTGACTAAAGCCAAATTTCTGTCGGCTAACAGAACACCTTGAATGGAAAGAATGCCAGGTCCTTTTGAGGAAGGACTTTGTTACAATACCGAAATGTTTTATTATTGCACTTTTCCTCATCTTCCCCCAAAGGACCTGTGGCCTTTAACTAAGGTGACTGCACACTGGGAGAAAGGAAAGAATCAGACCCTTTGGAGCCTCCTGAGAGTTGACTCTGAATTGACACTGATTTCAGGAGACCCCAAAGAGCACTGTGGCCTTCCAGTTAAAGTAGAGGTATATAGACATCATGATCAGTGGAGTTTTAGTCAAAGTCTGACTTGTGGTGGGACCTATGAATCCTAGAACTCATTGTCTAGTTCTGGAGTGCATAATTGAGATAGATGTACTTAAATGTTGGTCAAATCCCCACATCAGTTCCCTGATCTTAGAGTGGGAGCTATTGTGGCTGGAAAATGGCTGAAGGTTTTTAAGGAGACGGCACACTCCTCCAGCATCTGTCACTATCAGAGAAGATAATGAACCAAAACTGATATTCATATCTCTGAAAGGATTTCAGAGCTTAGTGTCACTATAGAAGTTCTATTTTGCTGTAGAGAAGATGGATGGATCATAGAGAATGACAGGTGACTACTAAAAACTTAATCTAGTAGTGGCTGTAATTGCATCTGCTGTTCCAGATGTAGTATTCTTACTCAAACAGATTAACTCATTTCCTGGTACTTGGTATGCACCTATTGATCTCACAAATGTAGTTTTCTCCACACCTGCCCATAAGAACCACTGGAAGGAATTCACTTGCAGCCAGCAAGGCCAGCAGCACATCTTTGCTGCTCTACTTCAAGGTTTTGTTAATTCTCCAGTCCTGTGTTATAACTTAGTTCACAGCAACCTCGATGGCCTGTCTGTCCTACAAAGTATCACACTGATCCACTATATTGATGACATTGTACTAATTAAACCAAGTAGCAGGAAGTAGCAACACTCGGAATTTGTTAGTAAATTATATGCAAGTCAGAGGATGTGAAATAAAGCCAACCAAAATTTATTATCCTTCTACCTCAGTAAAATTTCTAGAAATCCAGTGATGTCAAGCATGCCGGGATATTCCTTTCAAGGTTAAAGGTAAGTTGTATTTTCCCCACCCCTCCCATCACCAAGAAAGAAGTATGGTGCTTAGTGGGCCTATTTGAATTGTGAGGTACACATTTCTCACTAGGCATGTTATTCTGTCCCATATACCAAGTGACTCAATGTGCTGCTAGTTGTGGTTGGGTCTCAGAACAGAATCAGACTGTTCAAAAGCTCTAGAAAGTAGTAAGGACTGCTCTGCCACTTGGACTATATGATCTTGCAGACCCAATGGTACTTGAAGATGCAGTGGTAGATAGGGATGCTGTTTGGAACTTTTGGAAGCCCCTAGAGGTGAATCACAATGAAGCCTTTGGGATTTTAAAGCAAGTCCCTATTGTCATCTGAAAATAATTATTCTCCCTTCAAGAGATAGCTCTTGATCTGCTATTGTATCTTAGTAGAACCTGAATGCTTGTAATGGGCCACCAGGTTATTATGGGACCTGAGCTATTATGGGACCTATCATGAGCTGGGTGTTACCTAACACTGATCCTTAAAATTGGATATGTACAACATCAATACATCAACAAATGGAAGTGATATGTACATGATCAGGCCTGATCAGTTCCTGAAGGCATAATCAAACCAAGTTACATGGAAAAGTTGCCAGATATAAATGTTTCCTGTTCCCATTACAGTGATTTCTGTCTCCAAGCGAGTACCTATGGCCTTAGGGGATATAGAGAAGAGAAAACTAAAGCTCTATTACAAACAGTGCTACATATTATGTTGATGCCACCCCAAAATGGACAACTGACATATTGCAGCCCCTTTCTGGGGTAATTCTGAAGGACAATGGTAATGGGAGATCTTCAGCATGGACAGAACCTGGGACAGAAGTCTTAGGCAATACACATTGCCATGCATTTTTCTTACAAGGAAAAATGGGCAGATATGTGATTCATGGACTCTAGCCCAAGATTTATCTGGATGGTCATGGACTTAGAAGGGTACAATTGGAAAAAAAAAGTAAGTAAGACATTTTGAGAATGGGCAATGAATTCGAAGATACTTGTGTCTTGTATGAATAGTCACCAAAAAGACCAGAGAAGAGAAGGACTCCAATAGTCAAATAGATAAGATGACCCAGTCTGTTTCCTTGGCCAATCATCGCTCAATACAGCCATTAACGAAGTTTTCATAATGCCAAGGATAGAGGTTATACATGGGCTCAACATTATCCTTTTACTCACAAGGATAACCTGGATACAATCACTGCTAAGTACCAAATCTGACAACAAAAAAGAGACTGTGCCTCCAATATAGTACCATTCTCCTGGTGACCAGCCGTCAATCTGGTGGCAAGCTGACTAAATTGGACCACTTCTATCACAGAAAGGACAACACTTTGTACTTATTTCAGTTGGTACTCATTCTCAGTGTGGATTTGCTTTTCTTACATGTAGTGCTTCTGCCAAAACTACCATCCATGTACTTAGAAAATGCTGAATCCACTGTCCTGTTATTTCATATAGCATTGCCTCTGACCTAGGAATTCAAAGAAGTATGGCAGTGGGCTCCTTCTTGAGAAAGTCACTGGTCTTACCATGTTACCTGTCACCCTGGAGCACCTGGCTTGATAGAATTGTGAAATGACATTTAAAGATGAACTTGAAGTGCCGACGAGGTGGCGAAATCCTGGAAGCCTGAGGCAGAGTTGTCCAGAAGGTGTATGTCTTCTCAATCAGCATTTAATATGCATTCCTCTTCCTCCCACAGTCAGGATTCACAGGCCCAAGAAGTAATGGTGGAAATAGAAATGGTATCACTCACCATCATCCCTAGTAACCCACTAGTAAAATCTTTGCTTCCTGTTCCTGCAACCTTAGGCCCTATCTGTTTATTGGACTACCCAGCCCCTATCATGTAAGCCAGTCTAATAATTTCCTTTTGTAATATATATCCATTCTCTTGGTTCTGTCCTCTAGAGAAACATGACTAAGGCAAGGGAGGATAACTTGCTATAACACCAAGGATGTCTGGTATGAGCTGTGGGAAGAAGAACTATGGCCCTCCTCATTGCCTATCAGTGATCATGATGCTTCCCCATAGCTCTAGGTCACCAGGGAAATAAATGATACAAAGAAACGGTATCTCAATGGTGTAAAAACAACAGAGAAAATAAAGTGGATTGAGAGGCTCACCAAAACGAATTAACCTCTAGCCAGACTGATCAAGAGAGGATACATGAGGAGCTAGTATGGGAATTACAGAGATTCTCTGTGCAGCCAACTGATTTAAAAGAGGGGCAATATGATAATATTATGAGCCAGATGGTGGTGGCACACACCTTTAATCCCAGCACTCAGGAAGCAGAAGCTAGTAGATCGCTGAGTTCAAGGTCAGCATGGGCTACAAAGCAAGTTCCAGGACAGCCAGGGCTACTTAGAGAAACCCAATCTGAGAGAGAGAGAGAGAGAGAGAGAGAGAGAGAGAGAGAGAGAGAGAGAGAGAGAGAGACAGAGACAGAGACAGAGAGAGAGACAGAGAGACAGAGAGAGAGAGAGACAGAGAGAGAGAGAGAGAGAATGAATTATGAACAACCTGCATATGTTTGAGTATTTATTCTAACAACATTTCCAGCTTTTCCTTTCCTCTGTATATGCTGTCTAGTGAAGCAGACACAGCCAGCTGACCAGAGAGTCCTTATTACTCTATCCAGTTTTCAAAGAGGTCTTGTGACCCCATGACAGGTTGTTCACAATAATAATTCCATAGTGTTAGATGAGTGGGCAAGAAAATGTGTTGCAAGAAAATCACCAAAACTCATTCCAAGGACGGTACCTTGTCAGTCTTGCAGCTTGGGGAGGATGCCTCTATCTTCCAGGCCTACAGAAAGGAGGGAACAGATAGAAGAAGGCAGTGAGGATGCTTTCTCTACCAGGTCTAGCACAATCCTCTTATTTCCTAGAAAGTTGGGTCTGGAAGTTCCAGTACTTCAAGCCCTGAGTCTAAGTCACATGAGTCTAGGCATCACAAGACATTCCAGTAGACTAACGTCAACACAACAAATTGTGTATCTTGAGTACGTGCTCCCATGTAAGTACCTACAGCCCAGCTCATCCTTCTGTTTCATTTTTACTGGTACCACACCTTTAGAACACATCCCATGTCTTAGGGTTACCATTGCTGTGATAAAACACCATGACCAAAGAAATGTGGGAAGGAAATGGTTCAGTCAGCTTACACTTCCACATCACTGTTCATCAATTTAAGGAAGTCATGGCAGGAACTCAAACATGACCCTGGAGGCAGGAGCTGATGTAGAAGCCATGGAGGGGTGATGCTTACTGGCTTGCTTCCTATGGCTTGTTCAGCCTCCTTTCTTATAGAACACAAGACTACCAGCCCAGGGATGGCACCACCCACAATGGGCTGAGCCCTCCCTCATCAATCACTAATTAAGAAAATGTCTTACAGCCGGATCTCATGGAGGCATTTTCTCAATTGAGGTTTCCTCCTTTCAGATAACTCTAGTGTGTGTCGAGTTGATATAAGACTAGCCAGCACACCCCATAATTCTCTCCAGCCTCTGACATATCAAATGGGTGAGACTCTATCATCCTTGTAGAAAGATTATCTCATTCAAAATGAACCTTGTATTCTTCCATCCGTGCTCTGTTGTAATGTTTCTCATTATGGGCCTGGAAGTAATTAGGGTTGGCTGGGGCTTATAGCTGAAGAGAATCAGCACCCTTCTCCGGGCAAATTTCCTGGGTATATGCACTGAAGAGCATTTGCATGGGAGATGAAAGATTCTTTGGGTATACTCCTCAGAGGGCACTTGCATACCAGCTGGGGAAGAAGTTACCTGGGAGCAGGAATTCCAGGGTATCTGGGGGGCTGAGCATCTCAGCTTTTTCTGTCTCCCCAAATAGCCTCACTTTGTAGTGCAGTCTCCTCCTTTGCCCCATCCTTCACCACAAGGCAAAGCTGTGTTATCACCGGGGCTAGAACTCTACCATCCATAAGGCAATTCTGTGCCTGTGCCTCAGCTGTATCTGAAAAGCAATAACTTCAGGAGGAGAGCATCTCTTCTGTAGTTTCTGTCTTTCTGACTTCATGTTTGAGTATATATTCTAACTTCCAGCTTCTTTCTGTGTGTGTCTTTCTGTGTGTGTTACCTACTAAAGCAGACACAGTCAATTGACTGCACAGCTCTTACTACTCTATCCAGTTTTCAGAGGCCCTCTGGCCCCATCCCTGATCTTTTTTTTGTTTGTTTGTTTGTTTGTTGTTTTTCGAGACAGGGTTTCTCTGTGTAGCTTTGCGCCTTTCCTGGAGCTCACTTGGTAGCCCAGGCTGGCCTCGAACTCACAGAGATCCGCCTGCCTCTGCCTCCCGAGTGCTGGGATTAAAGGCGTGCACCACCACCGCCCGGCCATCCCTGATCTTTTATCTCCAGCGATGAATCATATCACCATGTGCAGCAAGCATCCCACAAGTCCCATCTCCTCCAGGCAAATTCACCCGTAGAATCTTCTAATGCCTGAGTAGCTCACAGCTAGAATGCCATAGCAACAGTTTCTTTCCTGAATTGTTTTTCACATCCATTTCTGGGTCAATATAAAGCCACACCCAAGTGAAGTAATTGAATCAATAACTATTTTTAAAGATCTTAGATAAAAATAGATAGATGATAGATAGATAAGTAGATAGATAATGACTGATATATGATAAATAGATAGATAAATAGATAATGACAGGTAGGAAAGTGACAGATAGATGATGATAGCTAGCTAGATGATAGCTAATAAATAATAGATGATAAATAGACAAATGACAAGTAGAATGACAGTTGACAGGTAATTGATAGGTGGTAGGTAGATACTGATAAATGACAGAAAACAGATGAATGGTCACTAGACCACAAACAGAAGATAGATGACATAAAAAGAAAGGGATATGAAATTTTCTCAATAATAGATAAGTGAGTGATATATAGACGACAGGCAGATAACAGACACATGTTAATTATATGATTGATAGGCCATTGATAGATAATAGATAAATGGTGAAAAGAGAGCCAATGGGCAGCTGATAGATGAATGATGGGTAGATAAATAGACAAATGGACGTTAAATAGGATGATGATAGATAGATGACTGCCAAATGAATATAGTAGAAATGTGGGAAACAAATGCAAATAATAGGTAAGTAGGTAGGTAGCTCTGCTCACCTATTTATTGGGCACCAAGGGTTAGTTAAGTACTGTTACAGCATTGTTAAAAGCACTACTGACATTAATGATAAATTCTTCCAGGTTAAAATGTAACTACTCAGGGCTGGAGAGATGACTCAGTGGTTAAGACCACTGACTGCTCTTCCAGAACACCCGGGTTCAATTCCCAGCATCCACATGGCAGCTCACAACTGTCTTTAACCCAAGTTCCAGGGGATCCCACACCCTCACACAGAAATACATGCAGGCAAAACACCAATGCGTATGTAACAAAAATAAATGTTAAAAAAAATGTAAGTACTTCTAATGTTCCTTTTCCTGTAAATAAGCAAAGATCCTAGGGATGGGGCAATCTGACTACCTAATTAGTGGCAATTTAACTACTCTTGCTGCCCAAGCTGCCTTGAACAAGAGCCCACCCTTATGCCAGCACTGCAGTCATTAACGTGCCATAGATCCCTAGAAACAACTGCACAGAGACTTCAGGTGATTGCCCTTGCCCGTGAGGCACAGTCCAGGCTGAGGTTGTTTGAAAGCGTTTGCGCCAGACTTTTTGTGATCACAAGCACTTAATGAACCATTTCCATGCTGGCCAGAAGAGGAGCACTTCCCTTGGTGGGAAGAATAGTGCTAAAAAGCACAGCACTAATTAGCCCCAAACTTTAATGACTAATGGTGCTGAAAGGCAAGGCTATGATTGGTCGAAAATCGCTCTTATGACTATATAAAGAACAGCTAAACAGGCTTACTCAGTAAGTGAACGGGAGGCAAGTTACCATGCTGCCTCTACTGAGTTATCTTGTCTTGCATTTTGTTTAGAAAACATGAAACTCATAGAAAAATATGACTCAATAAAGCAAAGGCAACATCTTTATTCTTTTTTCCAGCAGGAAGCATATCTTTGTGTTTTCCATTAAGTACAGCGTGGTGGCACAAGTTTGGCATCCCAGCCCTGAGGAGCTAAGATCAGGAATTCCAGACCAGTGTGGGATGCCCTGCCTAAAAATAAAAATGTTATTTGAAACCTGTACTCTGTTACTTTTAAAATGCTTCCAAATGAGGGTAAAATTCCATTGTGAATTATAACAATTTTAACTGTTAAAAGTCATGTTCATAGCAGACATCTGTAATCATAAACCTTGATGAGTCACTGATACAAACATATTATCAAAGTCTGGGAAGTTAAATAGTCCACTCTTCCCTGTTTTCTGTAATTACTCCATGTTGTAGACTCACATCTGAGGATTTGGAGCTAGGAATGTCAAATGAAAGAGTGAGTATATTGGGTTTGTCTTTCTGAGGCTGGGTTACCTCACTCAATATAATCTTTTCTAGATCCATCCATTTACCTACAATTTTCATGATCTAATTTTCCTCACAGCTGAATAATATTCCATCCACTTTTAATTGAAGTGGCAAGTAGAGAAATAAGACAAGAGATACAAATAAAGGAATACAAATAAGAAAGGAAGAAATAAAATGCATTTATTTGAAAATGGTATGATTCTATACATAAGTAACTCTAAAGATTCCATTAGAGGGCCTGGAGAAATACCTTAGCAGTTAAGAGCAGTTACGTTCTTGTAGAGGACCTGAATTTGGTTCCCAGAATTCATGTTACACAGCTCATAGCTTCTGTAACTCCAGCTCCTGGGAAATCCAACACCTCTGGCTTCCTTGGACACCTGTACTCATATGTATATATAGCCCCCCACACACACACACACACATAAATAAAAATATTTTTTTCAAACTCCATTAGAAAACTCTTACAACTGATAAACACTTTTAGCAAAGTGGCTAAATACAAAATTGACATACAAAAAAAAAAGTCTTCCAAAATACAAAAGACCTCAAATAGCCAAAATAGAACAATAGAGAGGAGGAAAAAGCAAGCTGGAGGAATCATCTGACTTCAAGTGATGTTACAGAGCCATGGTAAAAGCATGGGACCAACACAAAAACAGACATGTAGTGCTATGAATCAGGGTAGAAGATCCACATGTAAACCCATGCAGCTACAGCCTCTTTAATGACTTACACTGGGAAAACTAGATGTCTAAGTGTTGAGGAGTGAAAGTAGATCTGTATCTCTCATCTTGTACAAAAACCCACTGCAAATGGAACAAAGGCCTTAATTGTATGTCCTGAAACTCTGGAGCTGTTAGAGGGAAAACACATCAAGTTACAGACAGAAGTAAAGACTTTCTGAATAGGACTCCAGTTGCTCATGAAATAAGGCCAACAATCAACAAATTGGACCTGATGAAATGAAAAGGCAATCCATGCACTCTTCTCTTCTGGCTATTCATATGCCTAGTCGGTGAGTCTCTGGAGCCCGGATTCCGTGTACAGTCGGACCAGAGGGGAGGCTGTGGAAGTTGAACCTAAGGTGAAATCTAAGAGAAGTAACGCTGTTGCAGGAAGAGGTTGAGGTCAAGGTAGACGAAGAGGACGTGGCTGCAGCAGAAGAAGAGGGGGTCATAGGCGATAATGTCTCTCAAGATTACTGTTTCAAAGTGATAAGGAATTTGGGAATAGATTTTTGTACAGATTTTGTTTGTCAGTTTTTAAAACATAAGTGGGGGGCGGGGTGGAGAAAAGGAAATGAAGGCTTCCACACAGCAAACGAAGCAGGTAACTGAGCCAAGAGCCAGCAGTCAGAGTTGAAGGAAACTTTTACTGGATGTGTATCTGATGGAGGATTAGCATCTAGAATATACAAAGAACTCAACGAACTACAAGAAAACGGACAACCCATCCAAAATTGGCTATAAAACTCAACAGAGAGTTCTCAAAAGAATAAATGTAAATGGCCAGTATTTGTTTTTAAAGGTGTTAAACATCCTTAGCAAACAAGGAAATACAAATGAAAACTACATTGAGATTCCCTCTCACCCTAGTCGAAATGGTGAGCAAAATGAATACTGTGCTGGAGTTATTACCATCTTGGTCTCAACGGTACCACAGAGATGTAGTAATAAAAACAGCATGGTACTGTCACAGAAACAGACACCTAGATCAAGGGTATAGAATAGAAGACCCTGATAGAAGTCCAAACAGCTACAATTACTTGATCTTTGACAAAGATTCCAAAAATATATACATTGGAGAAAAGACATCTTCAGAAAATGGTGCTGGGAAAACTGGGTGTATACACGCAGAGAAACAAATCTAAGGCCTTATCTCTCACACTATCCAAAACTCAACTCCAAATGGGTGGAGGACCTCAGCGTAAGATTGCTACCCTGAAACTGCCGGAGGGAAAAACAAGAAATACTCTTACAGGTGCAAGCAAGGATTTTTTGAGTAAGACTGAGAGCATAGAATTTAAGACCAACAATCAACAAACTGATCTCATGAAACCCCATTTTTTTTGTACAGCAAAGAACAACACAGAGTGAGTGAATAAACAGTCCACTGAATGGTGGGAAATCTTTTCCAGCCGTTTACTCATCCTGGTTTGCTTTCTGTTTCTGTGATTAAAAACCATGACCAAAAGCAACATGGGGAGGAAAGGGTTAATTTGGATTATATACCCAATCATAGTTGATCATTGAGGGAAGTCAAGGCAGGAACCAGAGTTCAAGCAGAGGCAAAAGCTATGGAGGAAAGCTGTTTACCAGTTTGCTCCCAGGCTCATTGTCAGCTGTTTTTCCTATATCTCCCAGGACCACTTGCTCAAGGGTGGGACCACACATTGTGAACTAGGCACTCCTACATCAATCATCAATCAAGAAAACACTCGACAGACATGCCCACAGGCCAATATGATGGAGTTGGTTCCTCAATTCAGATTTCCTCTTTCAAGATAGGTCTAAGTTTGTACCAAGGTGACAAAAAATAATATACAAAGAACTCAAAAAAGAAAACATTAAGAAAATAAACAACACAATTTTTAAATGATAAGCTGTGGAAACGAACAGAAAATTCTCAAAAGAAGAAACACAAATGGACAGTAAACACTTTTAAAAGAGCCTAACATCCTAGGACATCAGAGAAATGTGGATTTAAATTATTTGAATATTCCATATCATCATAGTCAGATGACCATCATCAGGGACACAAATGACAAATGTTGGAGAGAACGTGGCAAAGGGGAACTCTTACACGCTATAGGCAAGAGTGTAAATTAGTGCAACCACTTTGGAAATCAGTCTTTTCAAAAACCGAGAACTAGAACTGCCATATGACCCAGCTGTATAGCCAAAGATTATATCCTACTGCAAAGATACTCACACATCCATGTTCATTGCTGCTGTATTCACAATAACTGAGAAATAGAATCAGCCTAGATGTTTATCAATAGATAAATGGATAAGCAAAGTGGACTATATATACACAAAGGAATATTACTTACGTGTAAGGAAAAATAAATCACTAAATTTGCAGGTAAATTACTAGAACAGGAAAAATTAAACTGAGAGAGGTAACTTTCTCATATGCAGATCTTAGCATCAAATTTTTAGTTTGGGGTGTTTAGCTTAGAGCACAAGCAGAAGCCAGGAAACCAGTAGGAGCTTTTGGGGGCAGTATGCATTAAGGGAGGGGAAGAAGTAAATGATACTTAGAACAAAAGCAGAGAGGTGGGATATAGGAGCAAAATGGCTTAAGCAGAAAGGGGCATGCAAGTATGGGAGAGCAAGAGGGATATGGGGTAGGCTAACCCAAAGAGAGGGTAGATTTTTTTTAAAAAGCCTTATGGAAGCCTACTCTCTCACCAATTAAAAATGTATAATTGAGCCTGGTGGTGGTGGTGCATGCCTTTAAGACTGGGGGATTTCTGCGAGTTCAAGGCCAGCGTGATGTACAAATCGAGTTCCAGGACAGCCAGGGCTACACAGAGAAACCCTGTCTTGAAACATCTCCCCTACCCCTAAAAAAAAAAGTATAATTGGAGAGATCTTAGAATACATGTGATATGGGAGATGAGGGAGAAATACAAGGGTTAAAGGGTTAAATGGGGGTGGAGGATTGAGAGCAGGAGGGAAGGGAGGGGTAGTGTGTGACTTAACCACATCGAAAGAAGAAGTAGTAAGATGTAGATTGATAAACAAGCTGTGTAGTCAGGGCAGTAGAAGGAAAAAGCAAAGAGGATTGTGGTGGTTTGAAAGAAAATGGCCCCAAAGGGAATGGCACTAATGGGAAGTGTGGCCTTGCTGGAGTATGTGTGGCCTTGTTAGAGGAAGTGTGCCACTGTGGGGTTGGACTTTGTGATCTCCTTTGCTCAAGCTACACCAGTGAGACAGACCACTTCCTGTTGCCTGTGCAGGATGTAGCACTCTCAGCTACCTCTCCAGCACCATGTCTGTCTGCACTCTGCCATTTCCCACCATGATGATAATGGACTGAATCTCAACTATAAGCCACCCAATTAAATGTTTTCCTTTATAAGAGTTGCTATGGTCATGGTGTCTCTTCACAGCAATAGAAACCCTAACTAAGACAAGGACCAAATAGGAAACATGATGCTGAGTCATTCATGCCTATTTATAACTGCCATTTTCCTGTTTACATTTACAACTCCATCTTCAAAGACCATCACAATGAAAATACCTTACAAACAGAACAGATGATCAATTCCTTGTATTCTTCTCTCTTTTCTACTCTCTGCTTTTGATGCAAACTCTGACTGTAATTATTTTGAAGTCCACCTCAGCTGTACCTTAAACCACCTAAGAACTCTGAAAATGCCCAACCAATAAAATTAGAATCTTTGCAGGATCTGAAGGCTAGTTTACTTAGGAGGGTAATTGTCCATAACAGGCAGATGTGTGCTGTGGGATGGTCTTTCTGTACACTATGAATATGTGTTGCTACCATTGGTTAATAAAGAAGCTGCTATGGCCTATGGCAAGGCAGAATAGAGCCAGGTGGAGAATCCAAGCAGATACACAAGGACAAGGAGGCAGAGTCAGAGGAGAGGCTGAGCACTGCCGGGGGAGCAAGGTGTAATGGAACACAGGTAATGCTACGAAGCCACGTGGCAAAACACAGATTAATAGAAATGGGTTGAATTAAGTTGTAAGAGCTAGTTAATGATAAGCCTGAGCCATCCGACAAACAGTTGGTAAGTGATATTAAACCTCTGAGGGATTATTATAATAAGGGCAGCTGTGGGGCCAGGCAGGACCAGGAAACTTCTGGTTACAGATATGTCTCTCCTGCTTCGTATTTTTGACAAGGCACCCTTCTGATGAAATGGTGCGGCAATGATAAGAATACTAAGCAAGGCTTCTGCTGTGCTTATCATGTAATAGGCAACATCAGCTTCTTCAAATAGAGCCACATTCTCAGCATCTTCTCGAATAATCATCTTCTCTTGTTTGTTGGTAAGGTAACATCTACTCAGTAAGTAATGTTTCCTTTCAAAGACAACATCAAAGCCATTGCAATTATCCACATGGGAAAAGAAGCTACAGTCACCTGGAAAGCTGCCAGTGTGGTTTGCTGCCAGTGGCCTGAAATCTAAATTAGGAAGAACTTCAACACACAGAGGGAGTATGTATTTTATTTTTGTTTAGTTTTAATTAACAAATACGAATTGCACGTGTTCATAGGGTGCAATGAGTGTTTTGATCAGTTATAGAGAAGCAACACAGAAAATCAATCAAGCTAATGAACTTGTCCATCACCTCAACAATTTTTCTTCTTCTTCTTCTTCTTCTTCTTCTTCTTCTTCTTCTTCTTCTTCTTCTTCTTCTTCTTCTTCTTCTCCTTCTCCTTCTCCTTCTCCTTCTCCTTCTCCTTCTCCTCCTTTTCCTTCTCCTTCTCCTCCTCCTCTTCTTCCTCCTCCTCTCCCTCCTCCTCCTCCTCTTCCTCCTCCTCCTCATTCTCCTCCTCCTTCTTTTTCCAGTTCTAAGGATTGAATACTCTATCCCTGTGTTATACCTCAAGATCCCCAATTTACTGTTCTTGTATGCAGCTAGACTATTAAACTCTGTTCTTTCAGTTGTTTTGAAATACAATACATTGCAAGTAATTACGTTCTCATGTAGTTCAGCGAATACACTCCTCCAGCCTAACTGTGGACATAAATTTTTGATCCATCTTCTTTTCCCAGCCCTCCCATATTGTAAGAAATCCAAGGTGTCTTCCCTTCCACCACAGTAGCAGGACCACACCCTGCAGCCAACCTTGCCATAACTGTAAATTACCTACTGTCTTGTCCTTGTGTTACTTGAGTTCTGTCACTGTGACAAACTACGGGGATAAGTTAATGTGAAGGGAGAGGAGTAGTGATTGGTGTGGTTAAGATCCACTGGACACACTTACGAAATAACAAAGAAGAGAGTGAGAGAGGAGATTTACTGGCTTTGTGA
This sequence comes from Peromyscus nudipes, assembly GCA_902168325.1. Taxonomy (NCBI): domain Eukaryota; kingdom Metazoa; phylum Chordata; class Mammalia; order Rodentia; family Cricetidae; genus Peromyscus; species Peromyscus nudipes. The sequence goes on from CABHPH010155640.1 coordinate 35,819, forward strand.
TTTAGGTCCATAGAGGTTGTTCCACTTGGGAGGGACCTGTGGGGACAGGGGAGTGAACAAAGATGCTGACCTTGTGGTGCCAGGAGGGAAAGAGAGCAAGGAAGAGGCCTGCATTCCAGCATTGCTTTCATGGACAGCACCAATGGGTTGACTTCGTCCCACTAAGGCCCACCTCCTAAATGTTCCCCTACCTCCCAGTAGCATCCCAGGCTGTAGACCAAGTCTTGGATTCGCAATATTTGGGCCAACACTCCAGATCCAAACCATAACCCTCCCCATGACTTACTTGAAGTGTGTTTGCAAGCATACCCCTGCTGGGCACCATAGCCAACATTCTATGCCATCTTTCAACCACACTCAGACTTCTTATCTTCAAAACAACCCACTCACAGCAGCCAAGAATGAAAACAAGATTGTTCTTTAGGGACTTGTAAGTAAAAGGTTACAGAGTTCTCAGAAGGACTGCAAAATCCCTCCCCACATTTTCAGTGGACCCAGGACCTAGTGCATGCTGAATGAGTGCCGAGCAACATTCCTAGCTCACTCAGAGTCCCATTTAAGTAGTTTTAATATACTCAAGGATTTTCTTTCCCAAAATTACTTCAACTTCCGTCTTCACTCTAGGATATGTAAAAATTCCTTCCATCAAATCCATGTGTCAAACAGGACCCAGTCAGCAGAACAAAGTCCCACTGGTAATGTATTGAGACTCTGTTACTGTTCTTGGCCATCTCTCCCAGGACAAGTGGCCTATCAGAGCACACATCCAGTAAAATCAAGCATACTTCTTCTTCAAAGAAAGTAAATTTTCCCATTCTTGTGTGTGAAAAGGTACTGGTTTCAAAAACAGTTTTCTAGAAACCGCGTACATTCATTGTATCTATGAATCTACAACTTTCCCACCACTTATGGATGTAGCGGAAAGTGCACTGTAAAGGGCTGATCCATATGGAATAGCAATGACAGGTGGAGCTCACCTAGCCTTCTAATAAGGCTGACCCAAGGTCCTTCATCTTATTTCTTATCCATAAACCAAAGGTTTACCTTATCCTTGAAAATTTACGTGGCTTCTTTACGGACACATGCTGTGAATGTGTGCATAGCCCATTTCTTAGAAGAAATATACCTAATCAGTGCAAGGCACTACTCTAATGGAGATCTGAGTTTTGACCCCTGATACATGTTAATGTCTGATGTCATATATTTCAAAGCAAACTGAGGTTCAACATTGTCAGAGTAAATCAAGCATGTGAATTAACTGAGCCATAAAAAAAAGAAAGAAAAAAAACTTTTTGAAAGAAAGTGAAAAGGAGGAGGGCTTTGGCAACTTGATTAAAATAGGGAACAACCTAAGTACTTCAGTCTGTTGGTGCCTCTGACTGCTTATGGGCCTGGGAAGGGCTGGGGATGCTCCTTTAAGTTTTTAGGCTTTTAAAAAGACCTGTGTATAAGATTGCTCATTTTTCTCTCAAACCCTCCAAGCACAGAGAAGAGAAAATTGAAGTTATCATCCAAGCAAAAGCAGATAACCCATCTACCCCACCCTTCCTTCCCACCTCCACTGTGTACCTATCTGCATCCAACAGCAGTTGAAGGCCTGGCCATTAAGTCATCTTTCTATAACATGACTGGTTCTACTCCCCAAGAGGATGATGACATCTCAAAACACAGACGACAGTTGGCGAATGGAATGGCATTAATTTCATGGCCAGAAATCTGAATTTGAAAACACGTTTGAAATATATTTGTCTGGTACGGGGGCGAGATTGGCATTAAAGTAAACAACTAGCAAATTGTTCATAGCGATGAATTTGTGCAGTGGCTTTTCGTTCCAAACCTTAGAAATTAGAGACTGCTCACCAGATGTTGGAATTTTTTGAAAAACTAATTTAACTACTAAATTGCTAAAAGGTACACCCTGGTAAGTTCTCTGTAAGTTGAAAATGTCTGTCTCTGGTTAAACATTTATTGAATAGCGTAATTATATTGCTTTTGCTGTTAAATGATATTGACATTCTCAAATAAGAAAGACTTTTATTCAGACAAGACGAAATGTGAACATCTGGCAGAAACCTCACGTGTAACATGGAAACAAACAGCAAACGTGGCCAGCGGGTTTTCTTTTTCTTTTCCTCTTTCCCAAGCTCTCTGGATGTGACTCCACATCAGAGAACACTCAACCATGAGGACTTCGTCACTTGTCATTGAAATGTTCAAAGTAAATCCTTGGCAAAGCTGGTGGCTGCCGAATTTGAAGTCCACTTAACCATGAAACAGCCACTTCTCAGACTCTGAGCCAGCTGCTTGATCCGTTTCAAATTATTGTGATAGTACAAGAGGAAAAGATTTTAAAATGATAATAATAATAACAATAATAATAATAAAATAATAAATCATTTGCTGTTATATTACACAAGCTGAAATTTTTTGAATAGTAAGTTTGGGGGAGCTATAAGACAGCACAAAAAATAAATTGATTTCTGGACAGCAATGCCAGTTTTCTGTGTGTTTTTTGTTTTTCCTCTACACAGAATGTTTCCGTTTTAGGAATCACTTAACTTTATCTGCTCTGTGGTTGAAAGGTCGACAAAGCAGCTGCAGTTAGCCTCTAGAAACAATCAGCAGAGGGGCGGTTCGCTCCACTCCCCATACTTTCTTCTCCTTCCCAGTTCCCACTGGGGAACGGGATGACATGCAGTTGGCACTCGGCACACTGAGAACCCTTTGTTAATTTAAAGGCAATATTTTGATGTATGTACAAGAAACAATAACATATATTCCTGAGCATTCCACAGAGAATCTTCAGGGCAGACTTTCTGGTTCTTTTAGGTTTCCTTGCCAAAAAGCAGATCTGGACACCTGAGTCAATCAAATATAATCAAATTCAAATGCCTAACACAGGTCAGTGATACATGGCAAGGCAGCCGCTGACAAACCAATGCCCCTAATTTGCGTCCGTGTCGGAAGGCTTTTTCAGTCACCTGAAGTATCCACATGACTCTCAGGAACGCCCAGGCTAGCTCACTTCTCAGTCTCCTATTTGCTCTAGTTATCTGTGTAGCCACAGTATAACAAAATGAAATAAAAAGACTTATCCCTTCTTCTGCCCATCCATGCCGCTGGAGGATGCCCCTAGGTAGAAGGAGGACCATCCAATTGTCTCTACCACAGTTAGCATAGCTTAAACACGGCAGGCTTGAAAAGGTAAAGAGAATGATAGATGTGAAAGTTGAAAGTCCTGAAAATATAATATATGGCAGACCCCTCAACTTAGCCACAGTTTTCCTCTTGCAATTTTTCTGTTACCTGGTTTGCAATCTTAAGATGCTAAATGGAAAATTCCAGAAATAAATACTCTCCAAAGTTTAAGTTGCATATAGTTCTGAGTAATCTGATGAAGTCTCACACTGTCCTGTTCCATTCTACCCAGGACATAAACTATTCCTGTGTCAGTGAATTCATGCTGTGTGCACCACCCACCCACCCACCGCTCTCTTAGCTGTCATCTCACTTGCACACTCAGCTATCAGTTGTCACAACAATACAATGTTTGCATTGAAATAATACTTAAGTAATTGCCCCAAAGCATAAAAGTGGGGATGCTAGCAATTCTATTCCAATATATTTTAAAGTTTTTATTTTAGTTTAGTTTTTAATGTTAAATCTCTTGCAATGCCTAGTCTATAAATTAAACATCATGTGTGTATGTATGTGTGTGTATATATATGAAATATATATACATGGAATATATATATACATATATATACACGCATACACACATACATGAAATATACTCCAAGATCCTAGTGAGTATCTGAAAGTCTAGAATGCTTTTTAGGTGTGTTTAACCTGTGACCCACAGACTTGAGTGCATTCCAGCAAAACTGCAAATGTGGCCCAACATGTTTGTAGGTGACAAATACCATGCCCAATACTCCCCTTCAGTAACTAACTCTTGTTTTGTTTTTTTTTTTTTTTAAGCTGTACGATAATCTGCTCCCTGGTCTCATTGGCTGACTGTACAAATCCATCACATTTCTCTGCAAGCTTTAGTCATTTTTATCCGTTGTGCGATATTTTGTTGTATCAGCAGTTTTAAAGAATTTATTCATCCATTTTTCTAGAATGATTATTTGGGCTGTTTATTATTGTGAACCTCAATATTCTTGTTTGCAGTAATATACAGTTCAAATACTTTCCTATCTATCTATATATAGAAATATTGGAAAAAGTGTGTGGCATGTGATTAATATCTAATATTTATTATATAAATATATAAAATAGGTTTGCTATTATTGTTATATCTTGGTCATGTCTGGTTGGCCATCTCTTCCCACAGTGTGTTTGAATGTCATGTTCCTTGACTTCCTCCCTCCCAGGACCTTCTACAATAGCAATGAATGCTTGCTAAGGAAACAATGAATAAAAAATTAAAGGACCAATTGAAACAGTTCCTAGTTTTATGTATACAGTCTAAATAACTCCTGCCAAAAATCTCAATGGATAAGATAATCCTTAAATTTATAAGGAATAATAAAGAGCTAAGAATAAATAAAATATACCTGAGGAAGAAACAGAAAAAGAACTAAAAGAAATTGACATACTATATACCTAAAGTCAGTATAGAGCTGCTGAAATTAAGAAAGCAGAGTTTGACACAGATATAAAAAACTGACAAAAATAACAGAAACTAGAACCTGGGGAAGACATGTGCATTTGTAGTGAAGGCAACATTAAAGATTTGTCAGTGGGAAAATTAGAAGCTTACCAATAAATGGTTATGGGACAATTAGTCATCAATAAGAACAAAATGGAAATAAATTTGTCTCTCTATCTCATACTACATGCAATATCATTTTACTTCTGTGTAGGTGTGGGTGTGTGTCTGTTCACACACTCTTGTGCCGGGACAAACCTGTGGTACTCAGAGAACAACATGTAGGACTTCCACCACTTAGGTCTAAGGCATCAGACTCATACTGTCAGGCTTGGCAGAAAGTGCCCACTGCCTTGCCAGACCTTCAAATGAAATCTTTTCAAAGAGGTAATGTGTCTAGAAACTAGGAAATTGTTTGTGACAAATATAACCAACAAATGACTCATATGCAGAATACAAAAATTGTAAACATGAAACAAGTTTTAAAAAACAAACAACCCCATGGGAATACTAGTAAAAACTTAAGGCCAGTGTTTCACAGAAGAAGAAATACACACACAATGATGTTCTCGGCCTCCGAAATCACAGGAGTGTGAATTAAGACCACAAGGAGACAAAAAGAAGGCAAGAATGAGGAAATGTGACAACATAAAGCAGTGGTGCCTGTAGAAGTCACAGAAGTTTCCTGACCACCGCTGTTCGTAAGAGGGAAACCCTGGGCTGGAGACGCTCAGCGGCTAAAGCACTCGCCTTACATGAGAATCTGAGTTCAGTTCCCAAATGCTACACGCATGGTGGTGTGTGCCTGTCATCCCAGTACCAAGGAGGCGAGACAGAATGATCTCTGGGTTGTTCGGCAAGCCAGGCTAGCCTCATTGGTAGGCTTCAGGCCAAGGACAGGCCCTGTCTAGAAGGAAGTGGGCAGTATTCTTGAGAATGACACCCAAGATTGCACACACACACACACACACACACACACACACACACAACTTTAAAAAGAATTAAAATTGAGAAACAGCCAAAATAGTCAATGATAGGAAAACAGATGCATTGATATTTTTCTATTTGTACAATGGACTATTATACAATTTAAAACAGGTGAGTTAGACATAGCAGGAGAAATTCATAGAAACACAATAGTGATTATAGGAAGAAAATCCCAGAGAAGTTCTTTGCTAAATTAAATGGTTAAGAATTGGGCTGACCAAACAGATTCTAACTGAATGTGGCACCTGGGTCCTTTGTGACAGCCCGCTGGAGAGAAACAGTTCCATGGTGAAGCGTTTGCTCATCTCTGGTGAGGCCCAGGCTTCCATCCTCAGCATTCTGAAACAGGAGAGAAGCAGAGGGAGACTGAGAGCCTAGCTGAGTTTTATAAGCTGCAGATCTAGATCAGATCTATTTTAAAACAATAAAGCTACTGAATTAGTCTGTTCATGTATTTGTTTTCAGAGGTAGGGTCAAACAATATTGTCAGGCCAGCCTTGAACTCCTGGCCTCAAAGGATCCTCCTGCCTCTGCCTGCTGAGTGGCTAAGATTCCTGAGAGCACCACAGCTCTGGGGTAGATTTACTGGAGTGCCAACAGGAGGAAAATTGACATAAATAGAGATTTTTTTTAACCTCTAGAAACGTTCCTAGACTCTATTTTGTTATATCAAGAAAAGCAAATAATTAGCATTCTGCTTTGATGTTGTCACTAAATTGGCACCAGAAAAGCATGTTACTCTAAAATAATTTTCTCTTAGTATGCTTAAGCACTCTTTCTGCTTGCCACACCCTAATGTTATCAGAAACCTCTTGTTTTCCCTCGTTAGAGAACAAGAACACAGTGCTGACCAGGATCTTGTTGGCCTTCCTCTCTCCTGAAATTATCGGAGTCATATAGTCTAAAAAAGTGTACACTGAGTAAGAAGTCGAAGGTATAACAAGATTTTCTTTCAGAACTGGTTATTATTCTTAAAGTATGTGAGTTGGTTCTAATATGAATTACAGTAAACTAGACGTTCAGAGAAACCATTTCTGGGACATTACAAAGGAAAATGCAGAAGAGGAGGGAAACCGAGTAATGTATGACTGAGCTGGCAGAAAGGGCAGAATTCCTCAGAAGCCAGAACAAGAAAGTGCCTCTCCATAGAGGAACCAGTCTCCAAAGCGTAGTTTGCCAGGGACTCTATGCCCGGTCTTGGAGGCTGGGGTCCTGGATTTTAATGGAGAGACAACAAAACCCAGATCTGACTGCTATGGATCAGAGTCTGGACACACAAGCTGGGGAACAGGGCTTCCTTCCTGCCAGGAGGACTGTGATGAAGAAATACACAAGAAGCTGCGGAGATACTGTTTCCACTCCACCACTAAGCTGGAAAGTGGCTACACGGGTGTTCACTGTAATCCTGTTCTTTAAATTATGCATGGGTTCTATAAAATTCTTATTTTAATCTCAAATAACTACTGACGTCAAACCCATATTGAAATATCAAGGATAATTCCAGTTTTGAAAATAATCTTCATTTCTCATTTTAACAAAAGCACAGTTAATATGCTGTGCTGGATAGTTCTGTGTCAACTTGACACAAGCTAAAGTCATCTGAGAGGAAGGAACCTCAATTAAGAAAATGCCTCCAACCAGGCTGTGATGGCGCACGCCTTTGATCCCAGCACTTGAGAGGCAGGGGCAGGCGGATCTCTGTGAGTCCAAGGCCAGCCTGGTCTACAAAGTGAGTTTCAGGACAGCCAGGGTTGTTAAACAGAGAAACCCTGCCCCCCCCCAAAAAAAAGAAAGAAAGAAAAGAAAATGCCTCCATAAGACTGGGCTACAGCACAACAGAGCTGATCCTGTTGGAAGGTGGGTGCCCATGAGCCACCCCTGAGGGCATGAGAGTGAGAGAAGTGGTCCTGCCTATCCCTTGCCTGTCATATGGTGGTGAGAGTGAGGGAAAGATGCCCTCCCCCTCTCGCCCCTTGCCACCTGTGGCAGGAGGGAGAGCTGATCCAGCCCTTCACCAAGTGCAGCACTTGGGAGAGCAGGCCCTGCACCTCTCCTGGGCAGCACAGTAGAACTGACCATGCAGAGGCATGGGGGGCCAGCCTGCAGTCTGCCTATAACAGGTGGGAGAGCTAGTTCTGGGATCTTGAGAGCCAGAGAGCTGGTCCTGCCCCTCACCAGCTGCAGCATTCTGGAGAGTGGCCCCTGCATCTCACCTGAGCAATATAGTGGAGTTGGCGCTGGTGGTGTAGGTGTGAGTGAGCTGGACTGAGGGCCTGAGAGCAGAAGAACCAGCCCTGCTCCTTGCTGCTTACTGCATAGGGTGAACTAGCTGGGGCAATGCTGGAGAGCTCATCTTAGTGGTGAGAATGAGGGAGAGACAGCTAGCTGACCAACTCAGCAACCACTCAGGTTCAGAGTTGGCCCATCCCAACATCCACCCCATCTGTGACCTGCCTGGTAGTAGTGACACACACCTGTAATCCCAGCCTGGTCTACAGAGTGAGTTCCAGAATAGCCAGAGATAAACAGAGAAATATGGTGATATTTTATTTGTACTGAAATGTGATTTTATTTATATGTTAATAAAGTTGCCTGGGGGTCAGAGCTAATAGCAAGCCATAGCAGAAGCCGGGCAGTGGTGGTGTATGCCTTTAATCCAGATCACATGACAGACAGATCTCTGTGTGTTCAAGGATACAGCCAGCATGGAGACACGGGTATGGTGATATTTTTTTTGTAACAAAATGTTGTATGTTAATAAATAAAGTTGCCTAGGGGTCAGAGCTATTAGCAAGCCATAGCCAGAGTCTGGCGAACAAGTAGTGACGAGGCAGTCAGGTGGTTGGGTTTACAACCAATGAGAAGGCAGAACAGAATTCTATTTAAAGACAACCCACAGGAAATACCTCCCTTTTTGCTCGGAGAGGTTGCTTCGGCGAAAGAGGCAAGCCAGCGGAAAGCGGGTAAGGCTCTTAGCTCTGACCTCTTGGGTTTTTCTCTTTACCTTGGCTTTGTGTTTCTTCTTAAATACGACTACATCTGGCGCCCAACATGACAGGAATCCATTGACGGCGGGTCCGGTTTCCTGCCTGGGCGGCCAGCTCCCTAGCTTGGGCCCAGGCCAGACTGAAGGTAGGCCCAAGCGGTTATCAGTTCTCTCTCTTCCTCCCTTTGCTCTCTGACTTTCTGCTTTGGTTTGGGGTTCCATCTGTCTTCTTGCCTTGGTTCTGGACTCCTTCCATTTTTTTTTTTTTTGCCCTGGTTCTGGGATCCTTCCCCCTTCTTGGTCTGATTTTGAGCCCTTTCCCCCTTCTTAGTTTGGTTTTGGTCCTTTGCCTCAACGTGCAGTCTTTCCCTCGGGTCAGAGCGCTGCTGCTTGAGAGTTGGCTTCTGCTCCGGCTCGGCGGGCCTCTGCTGTGTCTGCACGCTGCCAGGGGAGTCTGCGTGGCCCTGGGCTTGGCGGGGGGCCGCCTGCTCCAGTTCTGCCTACAGAGCCTTCGCTTTAATCTCAATACCAACCATAGAAGACCTGGAGGTCTGTATAGACAGGCAGTGATGAGGAGGTCATGTGGTTGAGTTTACAACCAATAAGAAGGCAGAACAGAAAGTCAATAAAAAGACAGATACACAGGAAGTAGGTCTCTTTTTCAAGGGAAGGAAGTAGGTCTCTTTCTCAGCGGCAGCAAAGGGTAAGAAGAAGGGTTTTAAGTCTCAGCTCTCAGCTACTGCTCTGACCTCTTGGGCTTTTAACTCTGCATTTGGCTCTGTGTTTCTTATTTAATAAGACAGTTACATTTACAGAGAAACCCTGTCTCAAAAAAAAAAAAAAAAAAAAGAGTCAGAATAGTTCATTGCACCCCCTGCCACCAGGCCCTGCCCCCAAGTCCAGCAGAATTCTGCCACTCAGTTCCAGGCCACACTGGTCAGAAGAACTGAGACCCCATGCTGTACCAAAGGCCATGCTCACCACCAGAAGGCCAGTGCCCAACTTGAACAGGCTCCCTACTAACACAGGCTGCGAGAAACCCAGGCCACAAAAACTAGAAAATCAAAGAAGAAATAAAAACCAAGAAACAAAACACCCATCCAACAAAGACAAACTCAGAAATCAGGGCCTAGACCTAATCATCCCAAACCCAGATGCCTAAACGCCAGTGTGAAAATACAATCAAAAACAGCAAGGACAGTATGGCACCACCAGACCCCTGCTATCCTGTGACAGCAAGACCTGAATATTCCAACACAACCAAAGCACAAGAAAACAACCTTTAAAACAACTTTAAAGATGACAGAGTTCCTTAAAGAGGAAATGAAAAACTCCCTGAAAGAAATTGAGGAAAAGAAAACCAAAAAAATTTGAGGAAATCAACAAATCCCTTAATGAATGCCAAGAAAGCAAGAAAAAAAAAATAAACAAATGGGTGAAACTATTCAAGACATGAACATCAAAACAGAAGCAAAAAAGAAAACACAAACGGAAAATCTGGGTAAGCAAACAAGAACTACAGACACCAACATCACCAGCAGAATACATGAGATGGAAGAGAGAATATCAAGTGTTGAATATATGATAGAAAAAATAGATTCATCAGACAATGAAAATGTTAAATCTAAAAAAACTCCTGCCTTTAATCCCAGCACTTGGGAGGCAGAGGCAGGCGGATCTTTGTGAGTTCGAGGCCAGCCTGTTCTCCCAAGCAAGTTCCAGGAAAGGCGCAAAGCTACACAGAGAAACCCTGTCTCGAAAAACCAAAAAAAAAAAAAAACTCCTAACAAAAATCATCCAGGAAATCTGGGAAACCTAAGAATAATAGGAATAGAAGGAGAAGAATACCAGATCAAAACCCTAGAAAATACAGTTAACAAAATCACAGAAGAAAATTTCCTTAACCTAAAACATGCCTATAAGGTATAAGAAGCTTACAGAACACCAAATAAATTGGAACAGAAAAAAAAGTCCCCAAGTCACATAATAATCAAAATACTAAGCATACAGAACAAAGAAGGTATATTAAAGCCTGCAAAGGAAAACAAACAAGTAATATATAAAAGCAGACCTATTAGAATTACAACAGAGACTCTAAAAGCCAAAATGACCTGGACAGATGTCTTGCAAACTCTAAGAGACTATGATGCCAGCCCAGACTACTATATTCAACAAAACTTTCAAACACAATAGATGGAGAAAACAAGATATTCCATGACAAAGTCAAATTTAAACAAATCTATCCACAAATCCAGCCCTACAGAAGGCAATGGAAGAAAAATTCCAAACCAAGGAAGTTAACTACACCCACAAAAACATAGGCAATAGACAATTTCACACTAGCAAAATCCAAAGAAGGGAAACACACACACACACACACACACACACACACAAACACACACACACACTGCCATGACTACCACCACCACCAAAATAACAGAATTAACAATCATTGGTAACTAATATCTCTTAATATCAATGGACTCATTTTGCTTATAAAAAGACACAGGCTGACAGAATGGATACAAAAACAGGATTCATCCTTCTGCTGCATACAAGAAACACACCTCAGCATCAAAGATTGACATTACCTTAGAGTAAAGGGTTGGAAAAAGATTTTCCAATCAAATAGACCTAAGAAGCAAATTGGTGTAGCTATCCTAATATCTAAAGAAAGAGACTTCCAACCAAAATTAATCAAAAGAGATGGAGAAGGACATTTCATACTCATTAAAAAAAAATCCACCAGGATGAAATCTCAGTTCTGAACATCTATGCCCCAAATACAAGGGCACCACATTTGTAAAAGAAACATTACTAAAGCTTAAATAGCACATCAAACCCCACACAATAATAGTGGGAGACTTCAACACCCTACTCTCACCAATGCACAGGTTGACCAGACAGAAACTAAACAGAGAAATAATGGAACTAACAGATGTTATGCCTCAAATGAACCTAACAGAAGTCTACAGAACATTTCACCCAAACACAAAAGAAGATACCTTCTTCTCAGCACCTCATGGAACCTTTTCCAAAATTGACCATATGCTCTGTCACAAAGTAAGTCTCAACAGATAACAAGGAATTTGAAATAACCCCTTGAATCTTATCAGACCAACATAAATTAAAGCTGGATTTCAAAAACAACAGAAAGCCTACAAATTCATGGAAACTTAACAATTCTCTACTGAATCACCACTGGGTCAAAGAAGAAATAAATTAAAGACTTCCCAGAATTCATTGACTATGAATGCACAACATACCCAAACTTATGGGACACAATGAAAGCAGTGCTGAGGAAAGTTCATAGTACTAAGTGCCTTCCTAAAGAAACTAGAGAAATCTCATAACAGCACACCTGAAAGCTCTAGAACAAAAAAGAAGCAAACACATCCAAGAGGAGTAGACAACAAGGAATAATCACACTCAAGACTGAAATCAATAAAAAAAGAAACAAAAAGAACAATGCAAAGAATCAGTGAAATGAAGAGTTGGTTCTCTGAGAAAATCAACAAGATATATAAACCCTATCCAAACTAACTAAAAGGTGGAAAGAGAATATGCAAGTTAACAAAATCAGAAATGAAAAGGGGATATAACAACAGTTACTGAGGAAATCCAGAGAATCACTAGGTCATACTTCAAAAGACTGTATTCCACAAAATTGGAAAATCTAAAAGAAATGGACAATTTTCTCAATAGCTACTACTTACTAAAGTTAAATCAAGATCAGATAAACAATTTAAATAGACTTATAACTCCCAAGGAAATAGAAGCAGTCATTAAAAATCTCCCAACCAAAAAAACCCAGGGCCAGAAGGTTTTAGGGCAGAATTCTACCAGACTTTCAAAGAAGAGTTAACAGCAATACTCTTCAAATTGTTCCACAAAATAGAAGCAGAAGGAACACTGCCAAAATTATTTCTATGAGGCCACAGTCACCCTGATACCCAAACCACACAAGGAATCAACAAAGAAAGAGAATTACAGACCAATTTCCTTCATGAACACAGATTCAAAATTACTCAATAAAACACTCACAAACCGAATCCAAGAACACATCAAAAAGATCATCCACCATGATCAAGTGGGCTTCATCCCAGAGATGCAGGGATAGTTCAACATGCCAAAATCTGTCAATGTAATCCACCATATAAACAAACTGAAAGAAAAAAAAATGTGATCATCTCATTAGATGCTGAAAAAGGTTTTGATAAAATTCTAACACCCCTTCATGATAAAAGTCTTAGAGAGATCAGGGATATGAGGGGCATACCTAAACATAATAATGGCAATCTACAGCAAACCAATAGCAAACATCAAGTTAAATGGAGAGAAACTCAAAGCAATTTCACTAAAATCAGGAACAAGACAAGGCTGTCTGTTCTCTCTACATGTATTCAATATAGTACTTGAAGTTCTAGCTAGAGCAATAAGACAACAAAAGAAGATCAAGGGGATATAAATTGGCAAGGAAGAAGTCAAAGTATCACTATTTGCAGATGATATGATAGTATACATAAGTGACTCCAGAAATTCTACGAGGGAACCGTACAGCTGATAAGCACCTTCAGAGAAGTGGCTGGATACAAAATTAACTTAAAAAAAGTGACCCTCCTATATACAAACAATAAAGGGGCTGAGAAAAAAATCAGGGAAACAACACCCTTCACAATAGCCACAAATAATACAAAATATCTTGGTGTAACTCTAACCAAGCAAGTGAAAGACCTATATGACAAGAACTTCAAGTATTGGAAGAAAGAAATTGAAGAAGGTATCAGAAGACAGAAAGATCTCCCATGCTCATGGATCAGTAGGATTAACATAGTAAAAATGGCCATCTTACCAAAAGCAATCTACAGATTCAATGCAATCTCCATCAAAATCCCAATACAACTCTTTACAGACCTTAAAAGAATGATACTCAATTTCATATGGAATAAAAAAAACAGGATAGCTAAAACAATCCTGTACAATAAAAGAACTTTTGGAAGTATCATCATCCCTGATTTCAAGCTTTACTGCAGAGGTATAGTAATAAAAACAACATGGCATTGGCATAAAAACAGACAGGTTGATCAATGGAATCAAATTGAAGATCCAGACTTAAATTCAAACACCTATGGCCACCTTATTTTAGACAAAGAAGCCAAAATTATACAATAGAAAAAAAGAAAACATCTTCGACACTTGGTGCTGGTCTAATGGGATGTCAGCATGTAGAAGAATGCAAATGGATCCATATCTATCACACTGCATAAACTCAAGTTCAAGTGAATCAAAGACCTCAACATAAAACCAGATACACTGAAACTAATAGAAGAGAAAGTGGGGAATAGCCTTGAACACATTGCTACAGGAAACAACTTCCTAAACAAAACACCAAATGTGCAGGAACTAAGATCAACAATTAACGAAACTGAGAAACTTCTGTAAGGCAATGGACACCATCAATAGAGTAAAATAGCAGCCTATAAAATGGGGAAAGATCTTCACCAACTTCATGTCTGACAGAGGGCTGATATCCAAAACATATAAAGAACTCAAGAAACCAGATGTAAACAAACCAAATAATCCAATTAAAAATGGATTAAGATAGAAAAGATATTTCTGTTGGATGGGAGGACGGACGGCTGGGGGCAGATGGGAACAGGAGGGATCAGGTAAGGGGAAGATGGAGTGAGAGAGAACTGGGAGTGACAGTTGGAATCTGGGCATCTCTGGGATGAGTTAGAATTTTAGAGCAATGGGAAACTCCCAGGAATCTATGAGTGTGACCCTAGCTAAGACTCCTAGCAAAGGAGGATAAGGAGCCTGAACTAGCCATCTTCTGTAACCAGGCAAGACTTACAGTGGAGGGACTGGGACACCAACCCATCCACAAAAACTTCGACCTACAATTTGTCCTGCGTATAAGATGTACTCGGGTAGGGGTGACGGGGGGGGGGGGGGGGGGGGGAAGTGTAAAAATAAAGAAATAAATAATAATAACAAAGTAAATCCTTGAGCGTTTGGCTCAGTGATGGAGCACGTACCCAGCATGTACTGCCAAGGCTCAATCCCCACAGGGGCACAAAATTAAAAGTTAAAAACTTTTATTAGTATGCTTTCCCTGCTTATACAGCTTCTAAAGAAATGGTGTTGCATGGCTATTTCAGACTGAAATTATTTTCCTGTACTCTAGCTTTAATCACAACTCAGTTTCTGTGGCTGGCTTACCAATGAGAAGAACGAATGCAGATGACTAGATTACAGAGTGCCTTTTCAGTGGGCACACTGGCTTCACACAGTGCCCCTCCAGCTGTCACTCCAACACAATGCCTCGAATTCATGGCAGCTGGCAGAACGCAGGTATTGGATGATAGGCACATGCTGTGGAATGAAAAGAAAATGATGGCACTCTTTAACTGGTTTTCAACGGGGAAGTCAGACAGAAGCAGAAAACAAAAGGAGCAGTATGTGACGGTTGGTGTCATTTGTCCTGGAGAGCTCAGAAGACAGCATAACACATCTAATGGCATGGTAAAGTGCGGGAACAAACCCACAAATCCATCCCCAGGGACAGCTCAGCGTCAAGAAGGGCAGGGCTTGTCTGTAATGGACCGGGATCGTTTTACGTACAAATCATTCTCATTATGTGAATTGTCCAGAAAATGCCATCCCTTTGCTTTTAACTATACATAGAAAAGGGACATAGTATACAATGTACTATCTCCAGGAGATACTCTCTTCTCCTTTTTTTGTGAGTGTGGGTGTCTGTCATTTTTAGCACATTAACTGTACTCTCATTTCTTTTAAAATACATTTTTGATATTATAAAAATATATCATTTTCCCCTTCCTTTTCCTCCCTTAAATACTCCCATGCACCCCAGCTTGCTCTACCTCTTTTTCTTTTATTGTTGTTACAGGCATGCGTCTGTCTGTCTGTCTATCTGTATGTCTGTCTGTCTCTGTTTGTCTCTCTCTCACGTATGTATATGTATGTATGTGCATGTATATGTGCTCATGATGTCTCATTTCTTAATAATGGTCTTTAAATCTTCTCAAGGTTTCCTTTACAAATCTACGTTTATCCTATCCAAGTCATTGTTCATTTGAGTCACTCATTTATTCTTTTTTGAGCATGTACTTCGTGATCCAATTTGGGAAATCGGAAATAACAGCTGCGACTAAAATAGACAAAGTCATCTCACAAGGGTTTTGTTTTAATGGGGAAGAATGTCAGTCAACAAATAAATACATGGCATTTCATAAACACGTCTCAGCTCCGTACTGTAAGGAAATCTAAAGACCCGCAAGGAGATTGGAGGAAGTTGTGCAAGCAGCCACTCAGGGCACTGTGTGAAGGTGACCTGAGCCTGAGGTTTAGGAAACTCGTGTAGCTGGGCGGAATTGAAGGAGACAAGGAGACCTGGGCTTGACTTGAGAGTCACCAGGGCCTGATGAGAAGGAAATGGATTTCCTGTTGTGTCTCAGGAGAAACCAGTGGAGAACTTTCAGGCAGAGAACAGCAAAGTGTCTTCCCTAGTCATTGTCACAGCCCTCACTCAGCCTCAGCGTGGAAAACTGGCTGAGAGGAACAGTTCCAGAAAGCAGCTGGGAGGCTCCTGGGGTCCAAGGGAGACAGGTGGTAGCAAAAGCAAATTAGAGAAAGTAGACAATTGGCTAAGTTTTTTTCAAAATGAAAATAGATGCCTAACCGTTAGGGAAGATTCCTCAGCACTTAAGAATGAGCACTGCTCTCCAGAGGACCCAGGTATAGTTCCAAGCACCCACTTCACATGGCTCACAACTGCCTGTAACTCTAGCTCCAGAGGACTCCTAAGCCTCTGGTGTCCTGGGGCACCTGCCTAGATATACATAAACACACACACACACACACACACACACACACACACACACTTTTTAAATATGTATCTTGAATATTTAAGTAAAGGTGAATATTTAAAAATTGTGAGGTTCCTTCATGATCTATCTAAAAGCTAAAGGAGTGTGCGTATATATGATAGAATACTATTTAGCCATGGAAAGGATGAAACCCCATCATTTGTGACAAGTTGGGTGGACATGAAGACACTGTGCTCACTGAATTAAGCCAGTCAGAGAAAGAGAGACACTGCCGGCCATTGCTCAGATATGGAACAAATCTGGCTTCACAGAAGTGCAGAGTCGAGCAGGGGCTGTGTGGCAGTAGGATACAGACAGGCTCTTCATCAAATAAGACACTATAATTAGATAAAAGTAATAAATTCTGGTGTTCTGTTGCACACAAGGTAATATAATTAACAATAATGTGCCATGAATTTTGAGATAGAAGAGAAATGCTGGAATAGTCTCATAAATAAATGACAAATGCATGAGATGATAAATGTACTAAATACTCTCATTTGATCACTATACAATGTATATCAAGATATAACCAATATGAAAAATTATTACATTTTAATTAAAATGTCAATAAAAAGAAAGCATGGCATACATGGGTCTGTCCTTGCCCGGACACTAGTTCAGTGGGACACACTTAGACTTCAGCACCAGATGCTTGGAGTTTTTTCCAGGCTGCTTAATTCATTACCTGGACAACCTTTACAAGTTACCCCATCTTCCAAAGTTTCTGATTCTTTTTCCAGATAATGAGGACACTGTCTGATTACTTGACCCAGCTAAGCAGGTCACGACCATCCTAATTAGCTTTAATTGCCAACTTGACCCTGCCTAGGGTCATCTGAGAGGAAAGCCTCAATTGAGGAATTGCCTAGATCAGATTGGCCCATGGGCCTATGTAGTGGGGGATTGTCTTGATTGTTAATTGATGCCAGAGGGCAGTACCATCCCTAGGAGTTGGCCCTAGGTTGTGTAAGAAGGCCAGCTAAGCAAGAGCAGGTGAGCAAGCCAGAGACGGAGACAGCAAGCAGAGTGCCTCCATGGTTTCTGTTTCAGGTTCCTGCCTTGAGTACCTGCCTGACTTCTCTCAGTGATGGACCTGTGATCTGGAAGTGTAAGCCAAATGAACCCCTTCCTTCCCAAGTTGCTTTTGGTCAAAGAGTGTTTTATTCAGCACAACAGGGATCAAACTAAGACACACTGTATATCTGTCACAATAAAATTAACTGGACATAACAGCTCTTGTCCCAGCTTTTCACAGTAGCCACAATCAGCATTGTGTTTACCTCAAAAGCATTTGCTTTTTTATTGAATTTCATTTCCTTGATTTTATGCTGGGGATGGAGACCATGGTGGACTCCTGCAAGCTAGTTAAGTGCTGTAGTGTTGAGCTGCACTCCTAGCTCCTTTTACTTATTTTCAGTTACCACTGCTATTCTCCCGTCTTCTCTTTCGCTTTGGATAACCAAAGATCAGCGTTAATATAGTGCTAGGTTTCAGATGCAGGTTCCAGGAGCCCCATTTTTCCAGGTGCCCCCACAGGTGAAACAACATCGGGAACTCCCAGAGTTTGTGCGTGAAGGCCCTGTGTGAAATGTGGTGAGGCTAGCCCAGGTGTCTGGGCATGCTGACAGAAGATAAACAGAAGCACATGGGGAGCTAGGTGCACAAGACTCGGCTTCTAGGGTGGTGACCTATGAAACCTGCCCGGCTTTGTTCTGCAATTGCCTCACACCTAACGAGGACAAGAGGCTGATCGAGCCCAAGCCCCTGTGCACCTGGATTCCCTTATCTCGTTTATTATTATTAACTGCTTCAAAAACACCTCATGGATTTTAAAGAAAGGGGCAGATTGTGATCTCTATGCTGAGTGTGGTATCACCAGGAGGCCAAATGATTTTTAAAAGTTCCTCTAGTGACACGGTCTGTCTTAACTGATACTTTCCTTTTAAAAACAGCTTTCCTCGGGAGGGGCGCCCAGAAAGGATATTAGGGATTATGTTGGAATAAAAACAGAAACTTGTTTTCCTATTCCTCTTTGGTCTCCCCTTCCCCCAGCTAAGGAAGAAATCTTCTTGGAATGTGGAAAAGAAATATGTTTGAGGATACTAATTCCAAATATTACATTGCTGCTCTTCCTCAGCCACAAACCAGGCCAATAACAAAAGCCCAGACATTCTTAAACTTGTGTTTAGAGACAGAGGAGTCACCTGGATGATGTGACTGTCCTGAAAAGGGAGAGCATATGAGCATATACATAAACTCTTAGACAAAGTTATCAGAGGAGGCCTGTGTAACCCCAACCCCAACAGTTCCAATCCTAATAGAAAATTCTGTTTCCCCAGGGTTTCACTCAGTTATAACAAATATGGAGTTGCTCTGAGCTCTCCTGTCTGAAAACAATCTCCCATGATTCCTATTCCACTGTATTTCAGCCTCTGAAAGAAGGAGGCCACCTACCAATCCTCTATGCCTCAGTGACATGAGAGAGCCAGGAACATGGGACCACTTTGGGGACTGGTAAAAGCTAGGTTCCTCTGCCTGCAGCATTTCTTCATGCAAACTCGTACTAAGCGAATCATTCTACATATTAAAAAATGTAATATGGCCCAATTTATGAAGAATTTTATAGCCAGTATGTAGAAATAGCATATCCAGACTATTTTATGAAAGCGCCAAAAGACATAGTAAATTAAGATTGATTTGCATGAAACTTTGCAGACACCAATGTAATATACTTTTTATAAAAAAGGAAACACACTTTGTTTGAACTCTGTAGTGTTGCACTAGATCTCTCCCCTGTCTGTAGTCTATTCCTGTTCCTAATTTAACACCTGTAAACTGCTATGGAAATTGTACATAAAACGTACGTTTCATATGGAAAAGGTAGGAAGCTTGCTCTAAGTGAGAGTCAGTGTTTTATTATAAGTTATTCAGCCTATGCCTTGCAATCCTTTTGGGGTCTTTTTGTTTCTTGCTTTCAATATTTGCAGTTGCCAACCAAGTCAGTAAGGAGAGCCCAGAGGCATCACCAGGACCAGGAAGTGTGGCAATGAGATGTGTAGAATGAGTCTGGACTCAGTCTTTTGATTCAAGTTCTTTAACTTCTCCCACTCAAGATTTCCCCAAAGTTTCAGTTAGACAAATGGGCAAAGCAGAACAGACCACAGAGATGGCAGTGCCTCTCAGCCCTGGGGCAGTGGCTGACAGGGCCTCTGTGCAGATGAGCTGGGCTCATGAGTATGGAAGGATGTGCTCTGAGGCTTTATTCCTGTGACTCCCTGTATTAGCTCTCTTCTTTCCACCAATGGGGCTTGCTGATTCACTGCCAAAAGATCTGAAAGCTAAGGAGCCACTCGGAGAAATCACATACACACACACACACACACACACACACACACTACCATGCTCTTATGTGCAAGTCCTGAAATGTCTCAGAAACTGATTTTTCAACAGGAGTAAGCTTGCACTGTGAAATCACACCCCTGGGTATTTACCTGATGGACTCTGCAGTTGCAGAAATACGTGCATACTGAAGTTTATTGCAGCACCAATCATGTTAGCTAAATTATGGAGCCCACCTAAATGTCCACTGACAGAAGAATAGATAAAGAAAATGTGGTGCATATGCACAGTGGAATTTTTCAGCCATAAAGAATGAACTTGTGTCGTTTTTAGGAAAACAGATGCAACTGAAGATATTAAGTGAATTAAGCCAGTCTTCAAAAGACAAATGCCATGTGTTATCTCTCATATATGGTTCCTAGGTTTTATATGGATCCATAAAAATACGACTGCACGTGACATGAGAGCGGAAGGAAAACTCTCTAAGGGAACAACTGGCGACCAAAGGGAGGAGAAGAGGTGAGAAAATGGAGTAGGAGAGAGCAGAGAAGATGTATTCAATGTAGACATACCCTTATATGAAACACTGTTCCATGATGAATATATACAGTGAAAACACTTTTAAAGAAAAAATAAACCATGCTTGCCAAGTGCCAATTCTTCCAGCCCATATGCCTTTGGTCTTTTCTGCTTTCGTGCATTTCTACGTTCTCTGCATTTGCATCTCTGTGTCTGTCTCTCTCCCTGTATCTGCTACTCTCCCTCAGTTTGGTTGACATGTCAGCAGATGGAGGGTCCTTCCAAGCACAGAGAAATTGTCAGAGGTTTGCTGTCCAGTGGCTACAAGGCAGAGCAGCAGAGCTCATGGTGGCTGCCCCGAGCTTTTGGTACTGGAGCACACACTTTAAATTGCTTTTTATATTTATTTATTTATTGTGTATGTGTTTGTGTATATATGCACACTGGATATAGAACTTCAGTGCACATGTGGAGGCCAGAAGACAGCGTGTGGGAGTTGGTTCTCCCTTTCTACTATATGGTTTGGGGGATCAAACATCTCCAGGCTTGGCAGCAAGTGCCTTGACTTGCTGAGTTGTCTCAGGGGTCCAGGAGCCCACGTTTTAGCCAAGCAATGTCTGTCCACCTGCTCTTGAGTCCTACATCTCAGGCTCTGTGGCATAGAGAGCAAAACATGAGCAAACTGTCACTGCCACACTCTAGGGTACACTGCTTTCACTTAATGAACGTACCCAGTTACCCAGGATTTCTATCTTGGTGCCACAGTGAGAGGCTGCCTCCTAAGCATGCATGCCAGGCAAGATGGGCCCTTCCCAACAGGACTCAAATTCATCTTTTGCTCTGGTGCTCTGGGTCTCTCTACCTGTGTCTAGGTTAGTGAGACGTGTAGCATGTGATTCATATGAGTGAGTTTTAAAGGCTCTAAAGTGCCACAAAAATGCTATCATCATTATGAAAAATTCTGGAAACAAAAGTTACAGTCCCCCTTCCCTTCATGTATATTGCAAATGTGTTGCTCAGTTAATCTGATGCTTGCGTGTGCTTCGTGAGCTTCCTGTATGTGAAAACACTTGAGTTTCCATCCTCCAGCACCCTGGAGATCCACAGGTGTGTCGTGACATCACTAGGCAGTTGGCCAACAAAGAGTCAGATAGCTACGTTTTTCACGAGACTCCAGATGGCTGCCTTCCAGATGAAATCCTTCCCCTCAAATATGAATTTCTCATTCTTTATTTCCCAGTTTAAAAAATTACTAGTCAAAGAGAAAAACTTCAAGTTTAACTATTCAGATGACTTATGAAAAGCAGTTAAAGAAATGAAAGTGGAAAACCGAGCTTGCTTTTATCTTTTCCCGTTTTCCATCACCAGAGCCTGCGGTTCAAAGCTCCCTTTTCCCCCTGGCACTCGTTTGCATCTGTTTGAGCTCCCTAAAACCAGCTTTCTCATGAATCAAGCCTCTGTGTCTTAGCAGCTGTGGACTGGTCAAAGCCTTTTCCTGGCTCGTACTTCCCAGCTGGGAGATCCTAGATGACTGAGCACCTGTGGACTAGAACTTGGTGAAGCCACACTCCTTTCTGAAGCTCAAAAAGAACTCACTTCTTGGCTGGGGAGATGACTTGTGGGTAAAAAGCTCTTGCTGCACGATATGGAGACCAGAGTTTAACCCCCAGTCCTTGAAAAGCTCGCAGTAGGGAGCATCTGAAATCCCTCTGACATGCCCCTGCCTCAAACACAGAAGGCAATGACTGACACCCGAGGTTTTCCTCTGACTTCCAAATAAGCCACACACACACACACACACACACACACACACACACACACACACGGCTCACTTTCTTGCTATTCTTCTCAGTTGGACCTTGTCAGGTAACTATAGGTGACTTGATTTGTATATATCAATTTATTTATCAGGGCCATAACTGTGAACAACAACCTGAATTCACAAATTACTTATCAAAGAAAAGTCCACAAGCTAGAATGTATCTCAGTGGCAGAGTGCTTACCCAATGGCTGGAGGCCCCTGAATCCATTCCCAGCACTGAAAACAAAAAAGCCTGAAAACAATGTAGACAGCCAGATAAGTCCTTAGAACAAATCTTCGCATTCATTTCCTCACACTGTTCATTAGTAGGTGATCATTTCCAAAGGCTAGTCTTTCCACATGCTCCCTACATACAGTACAGTATGGCACAGCAACTTCAGGACACGAAATCCAAGTGGGCCATAAATATCTACTTATAAATTATAATTTCTCCCTATGTATGTGCAAGAAAAAAATCCAAGACTTATGTAATTCACATCCTTAGAAATGAAAACAACTTATTTTTTACTCTACTATCTCAAATTGCTTGGACGTTAAAAAAAAATGTTAAACGGATAATATCCTTCAACACTGCATTGATTTCTCAGCTTAATTTAAGCATAGAAATGATGTGCCAGATGGCATGATCAACATGTTCTGTTGAAAGATTGCAATTTTATTCTTGTAAGAAAAAACAAAATAGGCATTTTCCCACGTGGTCTGCTCAGCAGGAAAGAGAGTTTATATAGGCTCACTCCAACAATGCCATCTTTGACAAGGAGAATGACAATAGCTTTGAATGTATAACTTAACTATTTTGAAAGCCCAAATGTACTTGGTTTCATTCCACCATGTGTATCACACAGGCTCTGTGGTTAATAACTAGAAACGGTCCTATGAATGATCATGAATACAGTAACATTTATCTTTGCACAGTTGGACAATTAAATATGTTCTGCAATGCATTTCATTTTCAAACATGAAATAGCTGTATTTCATTCAACATCCTGAGCCATGGTGCTGTAAAATCTGAATGTGCCCTCTGCTCCTTGCTCCCAGGGAGGTCATTAAATGATTTGTCTGTCTTGAGGGAGGTGAGAACGGCCGGCTTTTGCAACTCATTCCTTTTTTATGTGACATTTGTATTCCCTGCACTTCCATAACACATTTTGACAAGGAACTTCATCAGGAGCAAAAGAGAAAAGCATGATGTTTATAAGACGGACGAGTCCAAACAGTTAACGGATACAAGCATTTGAACACTTGGGCTATCGTGGAAAGAAGAGGAGGGGAGAGGGCAAGACAGAGGAGAGAAAGGAAGGGGTGGGGAGGGAAGGGCTCAGGAGAAGAGAAAGGTAGATAAAGCAGAGAACCAACAGAACAAATGGGAAGATATTCTTTCCTAAAACTATTCATTATGACCTGAAAAAACAAAGGCTGCCTTGACGATAACAGGTGAATCTCAGACTTAGAAACTGAGAGATTTATGATTACTATAAATGTCTTAAAAGAGTATTAAGACAGATACTTCCAATGAAATGTTGTAGTCTAAAAGCTTAAAACCACTCAGTCTAATAAATTTAAAAACAAAAGCGAAAGCAATGTTCTTTCTTTGGTTTTAGGTTGAAGTTTATTTCCTCCTAGCTTTAAAAACATCTGTATTTTGATTCTTAGGTATTTCTGGCATAAAAATGTAGCCCACTTGGCAGTAATATGTTAAAATAGATTTTTAAATATCCTTATATAGAAATAACATCATTAAAGATGTGTCTATTTATATTATCAAATAAATTGCAGAACAATATTGCTTACGATTGTATTAATACTCTAAGACTTACGTCTGGATTGTTGAATGTTCTCTCTGCCATGCTTCTCATGACTAAATGTACTTTGTTATAATTTCCTACCCAGGATTATACTGTGTGATCTTCTTCCCAGCAATTTACTAAAGGTCAAATGCATCAGTCTATATGTGGTCCAAAATGACAAATGATGCTCACTGACACTCTGACCACATATTCTGCATTTTGGGAGTTGCAAAGAGCTATGACGCATGTGTAGAGTTAGGGGTGAGTGTCCTAGGCATTATGGTTTAAGTCCAAAATATCCTCAGTAAAAGCTCATGTATTTGAACATTTGGTCCCCATCTGGTGGCACTCGTTGGGAACCTTTAGAAGATGTGCCTAGTTAGCAGTAGTGAGTCACTGAGGTGGGTTTCAAAGGTCATAAACACTTCTGGTTTAGCCCAAGCCCTATGCTTGCTGACCCATCCAGATGTGACATGCTGTTATCTTGCATTGTATTCCCACCACTATGGCCAAAGCCTCAGCCAGTTCTTTCCCACCACAATGGGCTGAACCCTCTCGATTTACAAACAAAAGTAATCTTTCCTCCTTTAAGTTGCTTCCAGCAGGTATTTTTGTCATGGGAAGGAGCACATTGACACCAGGTGTCCCAGATCCTGCCTCTACCCTGAAACAAATGGAAACAGCATGGGTTAAGCAATTTCATTTTTAAATGGGTTGTCTCCTAATGTTTATTTTAAAATAAGGCAACTTCAGATAAATAGCCCAGATTAGTGGAACATGGAAAAAAATAGTATTTATAGACAAAACGAACAGCCAAACCTCAGTGGTCTTTGGCAAAAAGTTGAAGAATGGAAAAGAATGAAGATAGGAGCGTGTTCCCTAGGGACCCAGAGCTTTTCTGTCACCTGGTATGTGTGACTAGTTGTCATTTGGCCTGTGGTATTGCAATGCTCGTGTTCAAATAACTCTCTTTTTCAGATTTGTTTGTTTGTTTAGTGTGTGTGCATCCACAGGTGCCACTGCTTATACGTGTTCTTTCCTTCTATCATCTGGGGTCCAGGATGGAACTCAGGTTGTCAGGCCTGTAGCAAGTACCACCTGCTGAGCCTTCCCACTGGTCCTCAAGCAACTCCTATTTTACATAGTGTGGCCTCCAAGGCCACAGAAATGGTGTGCATGCTCATTAGTACAGCACTCAGGAGCCAATACAGAAGGGCCACAAGCTCTCAAGAATTGCCTGGGCTGAACTGTGGGTTCCAGGCCTGTCTAGACTACATAGTGAGACCTTGTTTCAAAACCACACACACACACACACACACACACACACACCAAAGCCACAAAAAAAATAAAAAAAATTACAAAGATGGCTCCAACATCCAAGAGCAGTAAGACTGGCAATTCAGATATGCCAAAGAGAAACCAGGAAGTACTTTATTGAAAAGTTCTTTATCAATGAAAAGTTCTTGATTTAGTGAGAAAAGGGAAAAAAAATAGGTTGCTAAACCTTACCACAAGCTATTGATGACCTCTTACTAGACCTAATTTATAGACTGAACTTTATGGTAGGTCTATGTATATGAAAATCAAGTACCTCTAGAGTCAATACTACTCACGGTCTAAGTCATCCACTGGATGTCTTGGGATGTATCCCTATAGGCAGGGGAGAATCACTCTAGGTAACAGTAGTAGACCTAAAAGTTCAAAGGAGGCCAAATCCTCGTTTTCACAATCTTCCTTTCCAGTGGGTATATTTGTAAAGAATATTTATGAGCTGGGCAGATACCAACATTCTATGGCATTGATAAAGATTGACCTAGGATACTTCAAGGAAACCAAGAATATGTAAGGCATCAGATGGTAGTGATTTAAGGATCTAGACTTAAAGTATGGGAGCCCAATGTGGCTCAGAATATCCCAAAGGATGCTGGCTAAAATTCTAATTGTCAGAATCAGTTTTGCGGTTCTGAAGTGACCTGTGGTTTCACATGAGAAATACCCACAGCTGCAGAGGAAACCACAGAGGTCTGGAAGCTGCAGGCAGAGGCAAACAGAACCACAGTGTATTCTCCAATGATTCCAATGATCATGAAGGACCACAGAGAGTCATTGGAGGGAAGGAAGACATACTTCCATGTCGGGGAGCTTGCAGGGTTTAAAAGCCGGGAACAGACTGGGAAGAGGGAGAAGGCAGCCTCTTTGGATTTATTTCATAGAAACAGAAGGGACTATGCAGTAACTTCCCACTATGGCTGGTTAATTACGGAATGCAGCAGAGGGGTTGATTTACTAATATTCCATTTCATTTGAAAAAATTTTTACTTTAACATCTTTATTGATTCTTTGGGAGTTTCACATCATGCACCTCAGTTCCACTCACCTCCCAGTCCCCCCATGTCCTCGCCTCACCCCTGCAGTGCCCCCCAACAAAAGAAAAATTTTTTTAAAGTATCAAAACAAAACAAAGCAAACAAACAAAAAAAAAACAAGAACAAAACTTTTTATTTCATTTTTTAACCTCTACAGATTTCATAAACTTGTGTTTTTGCAAAAATTTAAAATACCAAATATTTTTAACCCACGTGCTTTTTACAAGAGAAATGTTCAAATAAAGAGGAAATGTTAACTTTAGGTGTTTCTATATTTTTTTGTTTTTGTTTTTTACTATAAATTTTCTCCTCTGGAGAAAGGTAGCTACAAGGAACACTAATTGTTATGAAGCAAAGTTTGTTTCTTTCTGTTTAGTTTTTTTAAAATGTTTTTAACAAGTCTCTTCTAAGGAAAGTTTGAAAGTTTCTTTTCCGTTTATGTGAGGACCTTTTCCAGCTCCCTCTACTGGCGAAAGCTTGACGCTCAAGAGAAATAGGGCGTCCTGAAAACCTCCCTAACAGCTGGAGAGGAGCTGATTGGTAGAGCTGTTTGCCTAGCAGTGCCCCAGCTGCCTTGCTCCCCAGAGCTGAGCAGCATGAAAAAGTGACAGGCTTAGGTGGGGCATGGTGGTGTACCTGTAATCCCAGCCCGGGGCGACTGTGGCAAGAGAAGTCTGTGTTCAAGGCTAGCCTGGCACACACATCTGTGCGGTTGAATTTAGTGCTACATTTAAGGCGTTGAAATTGGTCTATTGCTGTTGCCTCCAAAAAAACATATCTTCTCCTTTTCTCTTTATTTCTTTGTGTTTTCCCCTTTCTTTCTTTACTGTTTTTTCCCTTAATTTTTGACATAGGGTCTGACCTCAGTTTGAAATCCAAACTGGCTTCAAACTCCTAAGCTCAAACAGTCCTTCTGCCTCAGCTTTCAAAGTAGCTAAGCTACAAATGTGTGCCAGGACCTATTTATTCAGTCTGCCAGTAACAGACCAAATGGCTTGTCACTTTGTAGGAAGTTTCTAGTATAATATTTATAGCCGTTAAATTATTCTTTAAAATAATAATTAGGATGATAATGCTTACAATCTAAGTCATTTATATGCTATCACTTGGCATACGTTTAATATCTTACATGTATAGACAAAATCTTTTTGTTTATTTGAAATAAGGTCTCATGTAGCCCAGGATGTCTCAATTTACTTATTATATTAAGCGCATTATGGCCATTTCTGAAGGCAGGAAAGCCTTCTGTCTTTAAAGACCATCATCTTTTTTCTGTTATAAGCACAGAATCCCTTGACTTCCAAGCTACACTCACAAATGCTTTGTGCCAATGTGTGCACATACAGGAGTGTGTCAGTCAGTGTTTGTCCTGTCAGATTTCCACTCTTCTCTGGAAGGCCTGGGAGGGTTGAGAACCCTGTGAGACTTACTACAGCAGTAAGTATGTGTGGAGCCTGAGCTTGCCATACTGGGCAGGTGGCAAGAAACCGGAGCCCAGGCTGGTGGTCTCCCTTCCAGGGTCCTCTCCACACTCTGGATGCTCGTGTTCATCATGACTCACCATGCAGGCGTTTGGTCTCATGCAGTACTGAAGCGCTCCCTTCCCTGGTCCAAGGCTGATCTTCCCTTATCATCTCCCACTGTCCAACATCCAAACCCACTGGTGACTTCTCAGAAGGATGGAGTAGAGAAAGATCACACCTCCTTCTCAAAGCATCATGTCCCTTGCCCATTCTTCTCCTTTCCAGTTCCTCGATATTCCTCATTTTTTGTGACCCCAGCTTGGAAGACCAAATTTCTATCCTAGATTTGACTTCTCCCAGGACCTCCAGATTGCTAGGCCCAGTTCAGCACTTCAGTTCAGAAGTCTAGAAAGTCTCCAAAGTAATTTCCTGATATTTTGCTTAAAACCACCCCTTCTTTAATCGTTCTCATCTCAAACAAATAACACCACATTTACAGTCACCTTTTTAGTGATAATTACTAATATGCATATGTTTAATGGAGGTCAGGCTCTGTTCTAAGTACATTATATGTGTGTTATTTATTATACATCTAATATATAAATATTAGTAGAATAAAAGTACCTGAAGCTTGGTATTTTATAAAGAGAAGGGGTTTATGTATCTCACAGGTTTGGAGATTCAAATCCATAATGTTAGTATCAGCTCCACTCAGTGAAGGCCTTAGTGGAGATCTGTCCTGGTGGAAATAACATGAGGAGCTGGGAGACCAGACAGAGACACAGGGCTCAGGCTCACTCTTTGTCACTAATTCTCATCACAAGTAACGCACGGTCCCACAAGAACTCAGACCACATCATAGGAACACACATATCTAATTCACACAATGTCCAGTTGAAACTGTTGCCAACTTCATTTTCCAAACAAGTACAGACAAGTTAAATAGCAGACCCAGATTCATACACCAAGTAAGGAGCAGAGGCAGGATTGGAGTGAATGGGCACTGGTCCCAAGTCTGCTGCAGAACACTGTACTGTAACATCTCATCTTTTGTCCTCCATCCCCACATGTCCTCCCCCAGCAAGTCCCCAGGTCTCCCTGAAATAAAGCCACTTCTCCCACATGCCCTGCATTCACTCTCCCAAACAGGGTCCAGTGCCTGCCCAGGCTGTCATGAAGCCTTCAAATCATCATCCCCGGTGACCCTTGGACCCTGTGACACAATAATTAGTATTTATAAACACGATTCGTGATACCTTTCTCCTTCCCTACCAGCTTCAGGTTTCCAGAATTCCTTCCTCAGTCCCCCCAGCACAGCTCAGCCTGGCCTTCCAAGTATGCCTCCCTGAGCTCAACACAAATCCTGACAATTCTCCTGTGGTGATTGTCATGTGGGCTGTAATGCTCCTCTTCGGTCAAGGATGGCTGTGTCGCGGGGCCCTTGTACTTCCTGCTCCATTCTGCTTGAAATCCTCATGACTCACTCACTCCATTCAGGTCTCCTCTGGAGTGTAAGTTCTTAAGAGGTCTCCCCTAGTCCCTCTATGTGAAAAAGGCTCCTGTTTCCCTTCCATTTTTCACCCTCTTGCCTTGTTCTTACTTATGTAAGCCAAGTGGATCAAACTTGGATATTAGGTTAAATATGTGCTTGTCAGTTGTGGCTACATCTCTCAAATGCTTGTACCGCATGGCGAGGAAAGGATTTTGCTTTGTTGGTGGGTTCATCAATGGTCTAGAATAGAGTCAAGTACATAGCAAGAAATCAAATGTTTATTACATGAATGAATGAATGAATGAATGAATGAATGAGTATTTGTACTCAGATAAATGGCTTACTCCTGGAGGTTTCATGACTTTTATGTGAGCTTCCTTTTTGTCCTTTTTCTTAGGAAGATTCCCTTTGTGCAGTGAAGGAGTATGTTCAAGTTACCATGCCCATGAGCCCCGCTGCTCCCAACTCCCACTCCTCTGGGCTACACTGTGGAAGCTGGAATGCCATCTCCGGGCCTTGCTGGCATCTTAATTCCCCTCCCCTTCCTAGGCAGATGCATACTCTGCTTTGTGCAGTGAGAATTGGCTGATGATAACACCATGGGTATTTTACAACTAGGCCAACAAGAAGCCATGCCAAAGACATTGTCTTTCCAAAATTATAACAAGATAAATGAGTAAGAAGTACAGCCACAAGAAAGTGTGTTAGCCAAAACCAGAGCTAAAGCCCTAAGGTAGCAATGGTCCAAGCAGGCTCTACGGTGCTCCCCGCTAGGTCTTATGTCACTGCTTCTCAGCCACAGAAAGCACATTCTGAAAGAGACCACATGTCTGAGCACCACGATTGCTGCGAACATGCTCTTTTGCCTCGGATGCTGGTGGCCATCGCTCGCTGAAGGGCTGGGGCCTGCGGTTCCATTGCATAAGCAATCCTGGGGCTGGGTAAACATGCCTGACTGATTAATGATAACAGCTCTTAAAACACCGCAGACGTTTCCAGCGCCCAGAAATGTTTATTTTTTATACTAAATTAAATTCATTTTCCCTCTCATTCCCTCTAAGGAGAATGGTGACAAATTTAAATTCAGAGTGGACGGCTATATTGAAGATGGCCATGTGCCACAACCTCTAAATAGGTTATGGTTTGGTGTGTATTTCATCAGGAGGGTGGTAGGTGGGAGGATATCCAGAAGTGGAAGGAAAAAAGAAAGTGCTGGATGGGCCCCCGAGCCTCTGGACAATTAGCGCTGAGCCCTCTCTCTGCCTTGTGCACAGAAGGGGCAGCAGATACCCTCATTTGCCAAATACAGCAATAATCCAAAGCAGCAGTGATTACCACATTGGAGAGCATGGCAGATGCTCATTTACCATGGGAAAAGAGCAGGAAACAAATGCTTAAAGAGCCTGCGCTGAGTCAAGCCCCACAAGCCAGCAAGCAGAACTCATTCCGAAGTATGATGGTTCAGTGCAGCGCACAACAAGCTGGTCCTGTTCCTTTGCCCAGAGCAGCACTGGCAGAGCAGAATAAACCAATATAGCATCAGGGGGATTCCCCAACCTGTTTGCTGTGGGTATCAGCACTGCCTCCAGTGAGGAGGGCAAGAGATACCTGCTATACACAGTGTCTATTTTTTTTTTGTTACTATTCCTGTTCACCTGCCATTTTTGGCTACATTTAAACTGGTAAACCAGCTATCTCCTAACATAATTATATTGAGCTAGCCAGACCACAACATCCAGTGGTGTTTTTCCCCTGTTTCCATGATGCTGGCCATTCTCTTGTACAGAGAACTGGTCAGAGGAACAGGCTCCTCCAGTAGACAGTTGTCCCCAGTGACTAAAGGGCATAGTCTGTGACTGTTGAACTTCCAAAGACCCTCACAGAGAAGGAAGATAAAATGCAGGTTGTTATAAATACCATGGTAGAGCATGGAGCTAAAATAAGCAAGCAGTTTATAAAACAACTTCATGATGTCCACTGTTTTTATCCAATTTCTAAAATATTTAGACATCAATGGTTTCTGAATGGTACATATGGTTACATGTACAAGTGGAAGACACATAGTCCAGCTGAGAACTATGACTTAAAAGAAGGCATTTGACTTGCTCCTCAGGAAAGGCCCTCATTATTGTTGGGCAAATTTTTACAAGAATTCTAACTTTTTCCTGCATGTTAAAAACAAGAACATAATCCCTTCACTATGTAAAACAGCCATATCTTCTAAATATGGAAAAACAGGGAAAGCTAGTGGTATTGTTAATTTATTCTTCAATAGGTATTTGCTACATGCTTGTTTATGTTAGGAACTTGCTAGGTTTCAGCATGAGTTAAGT
Organism: Peromyscus nudipes; assembly: GCA_902168325.1. Classification (NCBI taxonomy): domain Eukaryota; kingdom Metazoa; phylum Chordata; class Mammalia; order Rodentia; family Cricetidae; genus Peromyscus; species Peromyscus nudipes. The sequence continues at coordinate 67,468 of CABHPH010155640.1, forward strand.
GCTCAGCAAAGGTCTCTCCCTGCCCTTGACTGTCTCCGTGCTCAGGGTGGAGAACACATGTAGAAGCTGAGAAACCATCCTAAGTGGGTGACCAGTTCCAACATACCAGCAACTCTCTGTAAGGAATCCAACGGGAGCCACTTGCAGGAAATTCAGAGCTGCTTCCTCCTGCTTGGAAAACACAAAATGACACTGGGCCTAGTCTGATGAGTGTGATTGCATGCTTAATGACACTTGGCCTACTCTAATAAGTGTGATTGCATGCTTAATGACAGTTCTTTCAGTTAAGGTTTTGTTCTTTATTAAAGGGCACATGCTCCTGGAAGGAGCAATAAGAACTAGATGAAGTGCAAGCCATTCTAAACGCCTTTTTAAAAATAGTACTGGGGACTGAACCCAGGGCCTTGCACATGCCAAATAATGCGTCTAGTGTTGAGTTACTTCGTTGGCTCCCATCAGAGTCTTTCCAGACAATGCCTCTGATCTCCAGGCATTTACTGCAAAGGGCCGTTTCCTAAGATCCAAGAATGTTCCAAGAGAGAAAGCACATCTTTCCATCCTTTCTGGAGAATCTTTCCCTCTTAGGCAGCTAAATGCTACTAAAATTCTGTCAAATAAAAGCACTTCAAGGCGCATTCACTGGGCAGCGGAATCTACAGCCTTCCAGCTAGGCTTCTGTCCACCTGAGCCCATCCTTTAGAAATCAGACCAGCCTATGACAGCAGAACAGAGCAGTGGAAACCTCTGCTCCACAAACTCCTCTGCAGAGCATGGTATGAAAATCTAGACTCACTAAAGCTCAGTAGCAGAGTGCTTGCTTAACATATGCAAGGTCTTGAGTTTATCCTCAGTACTGCGTAAATAAAAAATAATAATAAAGGGTCATTTTTTGTCCATAATGACTTCTCCCCAGTTAAAACTTATAGAAGAGAATTAGTAACTGCTCCCTTTCAGCAACACAGTGACAGACCCATCTGCTGAGCTGTGTCCTGTTGCAATAACCACCATCACAGGGTGGTTATACTACCAACTTCTCTCTTATTCTAACTACATCCATCACTATGACTTCATCTCATGTGTTTTTTGTTTGTTTGGTTGGTTTGGTTTTTTTGAGACAGGGTTTCTCTGTGTAACAGCCCTGGCTGTCCTGGAACCCACTTTGTTCTGAACCAGGCTGGCCTCAACTCTGCCTCACAGAGTGCTAGGATTAAAGGCCTGTGCCACCACTGCCTGGCATCTCTTTATCACAGAACCTAGGCAGGAGAAGTGGCCTTTATCTGGGACATTGGGATGTCCTGAAGGAGGGGAAACGATGGCGATAGCACAAACCATATCTGTTCCCATTCTGATGTTGAAACAAGCCACAGACAAGCTGTCTTGAGTAGAATGAAGGTGTAATTCTCTCAGAGAGAGGCCTCTTGGAGAGGCCGTATTTGGACAATTTTACCCACTGTGGTATACAAGGATGATTTGGATAGTGACATGATCCAGAAAGGACACTTAGGTGAACCGGCAGGTCTTGTCAATTGGCTTACTCTAAGCCTTAACTTTCTCATCTATAATCAAAGGTTTGGTTTACAGGGCGTCAAAATCTCTTCCAGTTCTGACATGGAGACAGAACCTCTGTATTGTGGTTACTTTTAGGGGCGATTTTATTCATGTGAAACATGCCAGTGTGTCGTCTATTGTTTCTGAGACCTCACCAAGCAAGGCGCTTCGACACATTTGCTGGATAACTAAGTCAAATCCTACCAATAAAACTTACACTTTTGCTTATCTGTTAGATGACTTCCTGGAAATAGGTTTGATGGTGTAATGTGACAGTGAAGGAGAAGGAGACAACAGGCACATGAAGAGAGTCTTCAAGGAAGGTCAGAGAGCCAAGGCCAGGAAGGCTTGTCAGGCTGTCTCAGACATTAGCTTTGTGCTGAGCTCCTGGCTTATGGCAGGATACTAGTCTTGATTTGCCTGTAACTCCAGACTCTGCAACCTGCTATATCTAAAAGGCATGCATGTTTTGAAACTATGTAAATGGGGAAGGCTTTCTCCCTTCCTTATTTTGTAAAGTAAAAAAAAAAAACACACACACACACACAAACACTTAGAAACCGCTAGAATTCAATTAGAGGAAGTGCTACCACATTGTACCAAAATGAAATTCTGGATTTTACTGTGAAAAGGAAATGATAGCCCTTCTGACCTAACAAAATAATTGATTTGCCTAGAAAATGCTCTGAACTATAAGAAACCAGCTAAGAAGAAATGCACAGTGGACGCTTTTGTTTCCACAGTCTTTGTGAGGGGACACGTATCTTTTCAAAGCCTCTCCTGTGTTACCACAAACTCATAGCATTGAGAGTCACATAATTATAAAGCACAATGTGAATTTTCTACTTGACATTCAGCTGAAGTGGGGCTCATTTGTCTCCTGTGGGCTTCTTTTCTGCCCCACACAATAACCATAGGAGATTACTAGCAGATTTCCTTAACCACACACAGGAGGGGCTCAATTAGTTCATTTCTTGATTTTTTTTTTTAAAGCAGCCTGTGTCAATTTGCTTTTTGTTTATCAGTTCACTGTGAATGGGGATCAAAAAACGTTAGTCTAGTTCTAGGTTTAAAAATAATTAGCCCCACATCACTGGAAGGATTCATCCAGAATAATAACTGCCTTGTGGAGGAAGCAGCACCATTCCACAGAAAAGCCACCAGTGTCCCTCCTCTTCTGACCAACTCCAACATGACGAGTTGGAAAATTCCAAACTGTGGTGAAGAGCTGAAAAGTGAAACAGAAAGCAGGTCCCAGATAGAGAAGCAGACCCCTGGAGGGCCTGGGAAGAATCCATGCCTTCAAACTACGGATTTGAACATTTCAGACAAACTCCACCAAGGAGGGGAGTTGCCAACCTGATTTCCCTCTTTCTCAGGGATGTCAGAGACCCTTCCATCCCTTGCTCACTGCAGAGGTCTGACAGACTCTTGAACCCAAGACCACTCCTGCACCCCGCAACCTACAGACAGTGGTCTCCCGGGCTGCTCGTGGCATTAGGCAAGCAGTAGCCAAGCCATTGGGAACAATCAGATTTTAAAGTCCGACTCCTGGAATCAAAAGCTCTTTTACGATTTTCGTCAACCGACCGGAGCGTTGCTGTTCCAGGCGGCTAACATGCCATGCTGGTACCGAGCTAGGAAATAGGAAGTTCAGGTGTTGCTTCCCTGAAGCCTGGCCGTGCAGGCCAGGGTGAAAGGCGCTGTCACAGCCTCCGGCCCCTCCTGTCCCCACTGCCTCTCCACGGCCCAGGGCACAGTGGACGGATCGCATGCCATTTCCTGCATGAGGCTGCGGCACTAATTGAAAATTTGGGTGGCCTTGCTTATTTATTTTTCTGGAATGCGGCGGGCATTTTCTCAGCAGTGCGGCGATTCAATTTCAAACTACAGCAAGAAGAAAAGCCAGTCCCCGGTCAGCAGCAGGCGCGGGAGACCGGCTCTGACTGCGTTAGTCCTGCTTCTTCTGCTGTCTGTCGGTCGGGACGCCTGCTGTTCCAGGAGACTGCAGGACCCTCGCTCCGCTCCGGGCTACAGACACCTTCAGCCGGGACAGGGCGACAGGCTCATCGCCCTGACAAACGCCAGTCAAGAAGGACCTGCCACCACGTAACAGCTCTTTATAAAACGTGCTGGCTCTGATTTCTGTTCTTTTAGTGTTGAAGAGCAGGGCATATTTCAGCATCCTGTCGCGCTGAGGTTGGAACAGGTCATGTTGTACAAGCATTTTTACTTAAGAATACGAAAGCTAACAGTGAAATTTTAATTTTCTCGAGCCTGCCAAACCACGTTGTTCTAATAATCTACCATTTTTGTCGATCTTGTATTGCCTGACAGCCAAAAAGTCTCAGTGGAATTGTATAAAAACACAATGTGGGCAAAATTACATTTACACGCGTAGCTTAGAGAATTTACACTTCATAGTTGACTTTCGATTTCATCCTGTGTACGTGCATCCTTGATTTCTAAACTAAAACTGTGAAGAGAGAGTAAACTTTAAACATTTTGCATATATCTATTAAGAGAGAATTTTAGGGTGGTGGAACGATGTACAAATGTTTAATAGGTTTGGCTACTGGAGATGATTGCTTTAATAGTCGAATTAAAAGACTCCAAAAGAGTGGCAATTGAAGGGGCAGTCAATTTCCACTATCTTTGTCTTCAAAGTGAACTGGATGTAGCTCCCTTTCTTAATCTTGGGCCGTCCCTTCCCTTGATTCAGACCAATTTCTGCTAGCAGGTAACGGACCTGTTCACAGGGCACATGGATTCACCTCAAAGACAAAAATATCTTTCTGTGGAGCAAAGGTCTACTTGGGAGCTAAAAGGAAAGTCTTAAAAAATACCGACTCTTTTTAAATTTTTGGCTGATTCTGAGAGGTTAAAAAACTTTATCTGTGCATTTTAATAAAAAATAGCGGTATGAAATGAGTTACTTTTTATAGAAATAGCACTAAACTGTCAAAAATCATACCTTTAGATAAAAATAAATGAAGATATAAAGATGTCTGACTTCTTGAGTGACAAAGCTAGCTAATGCCTCACTATAATCCTCAAATAGGATTTGTTTTCAATATAAACTTTATTCTTTCCTTTTCTTTTCCCTTCTTTTGTGCTGGGTTTGAACCCTGGTCCCCTTACCTCCTACATCTTATCTCATAGTTAAAGGAGTTCATGAGGGGGGAGATCTTTGGTTATGCAAAAATTGCTTAGCAAAAAAGCTCTTACTTTGTATATACATAAGCAGGCTGAATAACAATCAGTTTGCACACAGTATTGGTTATACATTTGAAACTCAATATCTAAGACATGCCCTACATATAATAATGGCAATACTTTTTGTTTATATGGCTTTTCATAAACTATAAAAAGAATTTTCCAATATATCTCATTGAGATTCATAATGCTCTGAGGCTAACCTGTTTGAAAAATGTGTTAAATTCAGTAAGAAAAAATATAAAGGAAAAACGAGTCTATATTTCTTTACGGTGAACACTTTCAGAGTAGAATCAGCATGAAGCACAGGGAATGTGTATATTTAACCTTAGATGGCTATGCAGAATAGTTAATATAGTGAAGAATAAAATTATTGAATTCTTCTACTTTTAGCAAATAGGAAAAACCCATTAACTGGGTAAACGTAAACGTGATCAACTTATCAGACTTCCCATGTGATCTTTTAAAACAGAAAATGTTAAAAAAAAAAGTAAGTCACACTATTGCAACTACAGTTTTTTAAAAATTTTCTTCTCTTTCTTTCTTTTGTTCCTTTTTTCTTTTATTCTCTTTTCTTTCTTTCTTTTTTTTTTGTCTTTTGTGTGGTTTTTTTGCAACCCTCCCCCCCTTTGCAGTAGTGTGCTAAGCTCTGGCCCATCTGTATATGTCATATTTTATTTTA
>CABHPH010155641.1:0-21380 GCA_902168325.1 Peromyscus nudipes
GGATCTTGCAGACCCTAAGGGGCTTCATGATGCATATAAATAACCCTCTTACTGTGTGGAAGCTCTATTGGGAAGAAATCTCCCACTGGAAGCCAGCCAGACACGGCAGCCTCCCCTCCAGCGGGATCCTCGCTTTTACCTGGAAATGGTCTCTATCTATCCCTGGAGGACACAGATCTGTGAGTGTTTGTCCTTGGCATCAAATGCTGCTGGCAGCTGGTGTGAAATCCTCCATTTTTTCAGCTCCCTTTAATTTCTGTAACAGAGAGGAATACCCAGGAGGGTGTTAATATGGCTTTAACACCTTCTTTAACACTAATCCTCCTTCTCTACAAAGAATTCTACCCAGGACTCATTCATGAATTCAACTTGTGTTTATGAAGAAGTCCTCATGAGGAATGATAGAACCAGAAAGTTGGGAACAGCAAAGAGGACAGCTAAACGTGTTTCAGGAAGCATAATATGTATTCAAGCATTGTCTTAAATGGACTTATGCATCCAAACCACCCCACCATTGGCTACCCTTTCTGGTGCAATCGCCTTCACCAACTGAATGGCATTCAGAGATCTAATTCAGAATTTAAATTAATATTGGAGAGAAGGAGATAAAAATAGGCTCTAAGTATCATTTTAAAAGAAGAGCTATTGAATCAGGATTGGTCTTTTCTGATTTTCAAGCATTTATGAAGCTTCAATAATGAAATAATCTATTTCCCACAATGGAGAAAAGATGAGATCAGTAAGATAAAGTGGGAAACAGAGACGTGAACTCAACTGCACCTGGAAATACAGTGGTTGAGAGAGTGGATGGAAATCACTGGGTCAAAGGTGGCTGACCCAGGAGATTTCAACACAGGTGATTGGGTTCTTGGTGGCTTATTCAGTAGATATTGACACAACTGACTGGCTACTTTGGAAAATAAAAATATGATTCCCAGCTCACTCTAGATAGGTCACAGGTTTAATACTGACAGTAAAACTAAAATTACCATCAGAAACATGCTTAACTTTTAGTAATATTGCCTAGGGGAAGCACTCTCTTCTTTTTATGTGTATGTGTGTGTGCATGTGTCAGGGTTTATATGTACACTTCTGTGCATGCATGTAGAGGTCCAAGGTTGATGCTGGAATTCTCCCTCCATCACTCTCCCTCTTATTCTTTGAGGCATGGTCTCTCAGTCAAAACCAGAGCTCACCAATATGACTAGTCTCCCTTGCCAGCTTGCTCCTGGAATCCTGTCTCTGTCTTCCAAGGCTTGAAGGCTCCCATACCCACTCAGCATTTACATGGGTTCTGGCGACCTGAACATCAGTCCTCTTGGCTCATCTGGCAAGTGCTTTGACCACTGATCCATCTCCCTATAGAGGAAGCCCTTTCCAAACATAACCCTAAACCTATGGAGAAAAAGACTGAATGTGCTAGGTTGAATGGAAAAACACTCCTGGTTTGGGTGCTATAAACACTCTCCAAGGTCAGATGGGAAACTGAGAAGTGTGTGTGCAGGACATACATCAGCAAAGGGATAACTTCCTAATGTGCAAAGAACTTTTCTATCAGTGAGAATCTGATTTTCTATTTAAAATAAAAAAGCTGTGGAGACAGTGATTTAGAAACAAAGGAAAAACAGATGCTAATGACTACAGGCAAAGTTCTTTTACTTAAAATTATATGAAATTCACCGGGCGGTGGTGGCGCATGCCTTTAATCCCAGCACTAGGGAGGCAGAGGCAGGCGGATCTCTGTGAGTTCGAGGCCAGCCTGGGCTACCAAGTGAGTTCCAGGAAAGGCACAAAGCTACACAGAGAAACCCTGTCTCGAAAAAAAAAAATTATATGAAATTCAATTAAATTAGATACTACCTTCTGGCTTCCACATTGGTTAAGGTATAGTTCACATGTGGATTTTGTCTTCATGATGTTTTACAAAGTTGTACTTGAATTGTGTTTTGTGCTCATCAGAGGGACGTTGGTCTCTCTGGCTAGATGGTTCTGCAAAGGCAAGAACCATCAGACCTTCATCCCCTGGAGAACCTGTACATTGTTTGGACTTAATAAATGTTGAGTGAGTGAGTGAGTGAGTGAGTGAGTGAGTGAGTGAGTGAGTGAGGGAATGGATAGAGAGATCTCACATAGGAAAATAGTAATAGCTTCACTCAGGAGAGTAGGGCAGGTACAGGGAAAGAAGAGGGTCTATCTGTTCAGTTTTCTACTGTTAAGGTCTTTCAAATGGCCACGTGCAACTTTATGATCATTGTTTTGAAAATAGTTGAGGTGTTTTAAGTGAATTCTGCAGGAGCAAGATGGTAAAGGGACATCTAAGAACAAGGAGGCCAACTTGTGACTGACCCCATTATCTCAACATCTTCGGGGGGGGAAGGAAAGCTCATTCTAGGATGAGTCATTAGAGAGTTTGGAGAGGCAGGAATCCTGCCAGAGGTCCCTCTCAGCCAAATCCAGGCTGGTTGAGCTGTGAAGGTGAAGGTAGAATGCCAGGGAACAGCCTCAGCAGTTTCAGGGGTCCGAAGATAGGGTGGGTATTGAAAGCCCAGAGAAACCAAAGAGGTCAAGGTTAAGACATCTGCTGAGCCAGAGGAGCCCACGGGCAGCATTCCAGTCCTAGACAGCTGAGGGACTGTCTGGATATTGCATTACTCTGAGCTTGCTGGCAGCCTCATCTGTGACATGTGCTGGATCTCCCATGGTCATTCTAACCAGGATGCCATTCACGAACCTTGACCTCATGTTGGTACGGAATGAGACACCAGAACTAGCTCTCAGGGAAGTCACTTACCCCAATGACAGAGAGAAATTCAAAAAGGCAGGCACTGTGACCCCTCCTTAGTCTAGCCCCACCCACTCCATTGAAATTCCCTTCTACCTGTTGCTCCAGCAGCAACCACCTTCATTCAGTACATCTGTTTTCCTGCCCTTATGCCTTCCTCTACCCACTTCACCTAATGATCAAGGATTTATTTTTCAAAACTTTTGCTCTATTTTTCCATGAAGCCTTTCCTGGCCTACCACTCAGGTGGAAGATCCACTTCCTGTTCGTGCCATCCACATAGCATGTAGACTTCTTTCTCGGCACCTGCAACATCTGTGGGCATGTACACCCTTGCCACCTTATTGACTTCCTCAAGGGCAGCTTCAGTGCATCTTACTTCTCATTGCAGTTCCAATCAGGCACATGGTATGGAGTCGATAGATGGAAGGACAGGAAAGAAAGACAGACTATGGATGAAAGAATGGATGATGGAAGGGTAGATGGGTGTTAAGCTTCATTAACATAACAGCTGCTCTGTTATATTTTCTACTGTGTCTCTGTGGTTTAGCATATAGTAGGTCCTCAAATTTTTTATTTAATTAAAAGTGACCATTTATGTGGGTGGATGGATGGATGGATAGATGAATGGATGGATGGGTGGGTGGGTGGGAAGATGAGTGGATGAGTGAATGTATACATTTGGATTGTAAATATCTGAGGCAGATACACAGTCACCCTGAAATGGAGCAAGATAGTCCTGATTGTCCAAAAATCTGCCTGATCTAGTGCCATGAAATTAATTGAAATGTCAAAGATTACTTCTAACTCCTAGACTTTTCCTGTTAGTCACACCCCACGGCTGAGTTTTATCACATTCCATGCCAATTTTCCCCTCAAGTGTCACTGTTGGGCAGTGACCAAGGGAGATGCTTTCCTGAGAACTTCCAAAGGACTTACCCCCTCCTCCTGGGAGCTACATCTCCAAGAACTGACCACCCCCTGACACTTCCACAGCTACCCAAGACCCAACGGGAGATCTACGATAACATTCCCCTGAGGCTCCTAAGAGGAGTTAGGGCCTAAACTAAGTGTGCTCTTGATTGCTAAGCCCTGGGAGTCCTGCTAAGTCCCTTCACTGAAGACCTGCAGAAACTGGGAATGTGTTCTTCTTCCCTCTTAAGCCTCTCCAATAGGGATGGCACTGAGGACTACGCAGAGATCACATGGATGACACGAGAGGCAGAACCCTGGGAGAGAAGAGGGTGGAGTGGGGAAGGAGCCAACAGGCCTGCACGTTCCTCACTGGCAGGGAAGAAAAGGGAAGAAATGCCTGCCACCCCAGGTCTCACATGTAAGACTGTGTATCCTGGAGATGAGAGACTAGGAAACGTCCTTAGCATGGATCTCTAGTGTGCCTGGCATGGTTTCCAAACCTAGTCCCCTCGAGTAAATGCAGACCTATCCTCCCCTTGCAATTAGACTATTCTTTTTTCTTACGCCCAACACCCTGTGAGCATCTTCATTGCTTGGCCTGTTTTATGACCTCTACTGTAGTTACCCTGAGTCTGCCCTGGTCACCCCTACAGTCCATGATCATCCCACCAGCTGGGGTGGCCCTTTAAAGACAGGGCAACTCCACCCTTCTCCATTCAGGATCTTCCAGTGGCTCCTGCCTCGTTCAGAATCAGTGTTTGAGCCACACTGACAGGCCCTTGCCTCTGTGCCTTGCCTCTTATACAATGTCTTCTGAACAACACAGCTGCCACTGTGCACTAAGCCCAGTGGGGTAAGTCCTATCTCAGAAGCTTGTGGCTCACAGAGGGAAGGACAGCTGGTGGGGGGAGGTCACCTTGCACCACTTCCTGCCTGTGACTCCATCCTACCTGTCTTGCCTCTCTGCCTCTGCTGGGAACAGTCTCTGCTGTACTTCTCACTGTCTCGCTGGCTGCCTGGACTGAAAGCGCTTCCAGAAGCAGGGCCTGCATGTGTGTGGCATCCTGAGTCAGGCTCGGAACACTACCCTTGAACTTGCTGGATGAATGTAAGTGGAGGTAGAGCGGGAGAAAGCAGTGGTGATCTGGTGTCAGACCACAGTTTCTAGGAACTGGGCTGTGAACAGAGAGAAGCCTAGTGCCCTGGAGGTGAAGGTTGAGAACGTGGCCGGCCAGTGGCTAAAGTCCTCCATGATTCGCAGCTGCCTGTCTGCTTCCCACCTCTGCACCCTCTGCTCCAGCACTTCCCCCACATGTGGAGCACCTGCCTCTGGGTCTTTGTTCCCCCCTGGACTGTCCTCCAGCCACAATTATAATGATAATAACAGCTGCCGTTATTGAGCTATTTATAGAGAGCAAGCTGTCTTTCACTCATTTAATCTTCCAGTGGCCCTGTGAGGGTTATGCTAGAATGGTCTCCATTATTCTGTAGTATTCCCAAGGAAACCGGTACTTAAGGGGAGGCTAACTAAACACATCAGTGTTGTGGGCCAAACCCGGCCTCCAGAACTCAGAACTCAGGCTCTCTGAACTGCTCTGTGGAGTCCAGTTCTCAAAATCCCAGCTGATACTGAGTCCCTAGGAAGCATGAGAAGCTCTGAGGCTGCCTTGGACTCGCCTCAGGGAGGCTCCACAGGACCCCAAGGGATGCAGGCTCTGCTCTGTTTCTACAGTATTCCAGCTGGTGGAGGTCTGTCTTCACAGCTGAGCCGGAGGCCTCAGAGGCACTGTGCCCGGCATTTGTGTTTTCAGAAGGTCACAGCGCCCTTCCTTAGACACGTTTCTGACTCCACACCTCAGTGTGTCCTGGTGCCCATTTCTAGAAAGACTCTTATGTTTCCCCCACTCTCATTCTTAAGTGCCCTGGGTCCAACGTTTTTAAGAAAGATCTCTGAAAAGGAAATCCATTCTTGGGCAAAATCTGAGCCAGGAGCTATGCTCACACTACCAGGAAAAGGACCTGCTTCTCATAGACAGTGGGGCTCACAAAGCAGCCCTAAATCTGCTTCCTGTTGCCAAGTCTTTTAAAATAAAACGGGGGCTCCAAGCTGGTGGTCGAGGCCAAAAAAAAAAAAGTTCTGATATTTCCTATTTTTTTCTTCATAAATTTAACAGTAAAAGAAAGCCTTCTGGCAGTGACTAGGTTATTGACTTCCTAAATCTTTAGCTCCAAAGAACTTCATTTACTTACTTTATTAGCAAACATTTATTGACTCCGGTCTCTGTGCCAGGTTGTCTATATATTATCCCATTCCAGCCTCTCCGCCAGCCATGAGGCAGGCAGTGTCAAACGTTGCAGAGGGAGGGGCAGGCTCAGAGGAACCGAGCCTGACAACCCCCATGGAAGGTGGCAAAGTGGGCATTGGCACTGACCAGAGCTCTTCCATGGCTCTTTCCTTCCTGTTTGGTAAAGCTGAGTGTGGACCCTGGCTTTCAGCTTCTTGCTTACTTAATGGAAGATGGAGACCAGGTTGGCATCAGTGCCAGTACAGGCAACTCTCCTCGGCAGCTAGAGGTAAATGGGGCAGAGCCCAAGCCTGTGCCCAGAGCACCAGGCCTATGTAGTCACCCCCACTCCGGGCATGGCACAAGCATCTCCTGATTCTGGCTTCTTCCATTGCTACATCATAACTTTGGTTACTCACATGAAGTACCAAAATAGACAACCTATAGAAACAGAGTATCGAGCCACCATAAGTCTTAGAAATGAAAAGGATGTTGAGTGCTGTAGTTAGGGTTCCAAGGAAGGTCACTGGAATCCAGAGACTGTTCCACACTGTCACCTTACATGCCCCGAAAAAACCAGTTCAATCTAGTGTAGGTGCAAGAAGTCAAATACATTTTAATCTAAACACAGAAAGTGCTTGGCACGGTGTCCACCCAAGTTGGTACTCAGTAAAGCTTGGCTGGTCCTTCAGCACCATCACCCGTGTCATCCCTGAGGGTGAGCAGATGAAGGCTGAGGGATGGCTAGCATGATTTTCTCCTTATGGGAAAATACATCCTTGACCCAAGTCTAGCGACAAAATAGAGGAAGGCGAGGCGCTGTGTTTGCCACAGGGCCGTGCTGTGCACCTCAGAGCAGAAGCAGGCTGGGAGAGCCTGATGGCCCCCATGACAGACGAGGTACTGGACATGGTGTGTCCAAGATCTCACGCAAAGCAGCACTTCTTACAGTTTTCATTCTGAGTGGCCTGACCAAAAGATTCTCTTTGTCCAGTCACACAAGGCTTTGGAAAGATGACCCTCAAGACTGAATACAGATGGTAAATAGATGAGACTTCATGCTCCGTAGGGCAGAGTATCTATGAGGCTCTCACACTGGAGGCCAGAGGTTCTCGGTGTGTTTTTGTTTAATCCTCACAATAAACCCAAAACGGTCATCGTTCAACTGCTCTCTGCAGCTAGGGAACCTGCCTGGACATTGGAGAAGTTTGCTCCGTCTTGAGAGGGAGCTCAGCTCTGTAGGTCAGGCCATGCTGGCCTTTCTGCTCCTCAGCACCAGCCGTGAAACCTTGATGGCTGTGAATGGCATTCACAGACATAAACTGATCATATTTTTTAAATTTTCAATAGTTCAATATTTATTTCAAATAATATTTGGTTAAATACATAGGAGTGAAATGGATGGATCTTAATGGGAAATCGATTTTTTAAAAACTTTTTGTTGATTCTTTGTGGGTTTCACATCCTGCATCCCAACCCCACTCATCCCTGCTCTGTCCCCTGGTTTCCACCCTCTGCCCTTGCCGTCTCTCCCCAAAACAAAACTTAAAAGAAAAGCCAAAACAAAACAAATTTTAAAAAATCTTGGCCTGGAAGCTGTGTGGCACAGTGAGTCACACAGTACACCCTTTCGTCCACACATCTTTCCTTGCAAGTGTTCGTTGCAGTGAGTCATTGGTCTGGTTCGAGGCCTCTGACTTCTGCTACCTCATCAATACTGAGTCCTCACTGGGGCTCTGCCTGGATGTCCTGTTGTTGCCTGTGTCATGGAGGTCCTACAACTCTGGGTCTGCGGGACCGGCCCCTTCCAGTGCTCCAGCAGTTCACAGATGGGGTGGGGGTTGGGGTGGGCCAACTCCCAGCCCTGGTTCTGGGACTTGGTGGTAGCTGAGTTGGTGTGCCTGCCAGCTTTTCCTCATTGTCACCACCAGGGCAAGCCCTCCAGCATTGCCCCCTGCTAGCTCATCCAATATGGCAGAGAGCAAGGAGCTGTGTTCTGCTCTCACACCCTCGGGTCCGGCTCACCCACATTTGCACAACCAGGGCTAGCCCTACTGTTTTACCCAGGTGAAGTGCAGGGCCCGCTCTCCGGATGGCTGCACTTGGTGAGCGACAGGGCCAGTTCTTCCATTCTCATGTCCCCGAGACTGGCTTTCCTGCAGGTAGCAAGGAGGGGGCACATTTCCCTTACCTTTGCTACCCTGTGGCATATGAGGGAGGGGCCGGGGCAGCTGTCCTGCTCTCAGGCCCATGGGCCCAGCTCACCTGCACCCTTGATAGGATTTCTAAGAGCTGTCAACCCTTTTTGAGGGTTTGAAGGCACTCCCTCCTCAACCAAATGAAAAATACATAAACCACCAGTCTCACAAAGACAAATTCCTCAGGTGCACCCTGCGTGCATGTGTGTACACACTGGTGAGTGTGCATGTATGTGCAAGCTGTGTATGGAGTCTGTAAGTCAACGTTAGCAGTCTTCCTCATCAATCTCAACCTGATTTTTTTAGACAAGGTCTCCCCCTGAACCTAGGGCTCACTAATTTGGCTAGGCTGGCTGGCTAGCAAGCCCCTCTCTGTGTACCCCTACCCCCCAGGGCTAGGGTTGCAGGTACATGCTGCTATATCTGGCTTTTATGTAACCTTTTCAGTTCCTCATGCTTACAGCAAATACTCGACTGGCTGAGCCATCTCCCCTACCTGCCCCCGAACTTCAGTTTTGAACTTGGGTCATAATCACCAAGCCATTCTGTCCTCAGCTGCAATAATAGGCTTGCATCAGACACTGAAAATGATGCTCTGGCCTTATTCACCTAGGTACTCTCTTACATTAGAAAAAATAATTATTTCAGTTTATGTGTTAAGTCCTACATGGTGGTTTTAATGAGAATGCCACCTATAGACTTGTAGGGAGTGGCCTAATAAGGATGTGTGGCCTTGTTGGAGGAAGTGTGTCACTGGGGGTGGGCTTTGAGGTTTCAGAAGCCCAAGCCAGGCCCAGTGGCTCACTTTCTCTTCCTGCTGCCTGCCAATCCAATCTGGATGTAGAACACTTGGCTCCTTCTCCAGCACCATTTCTGCCTGCACGCCTCCGTGCTTCCCACCATGACAATGATTGACTAAACCTCTGAACTGTAAGCCAGCCCCAATTAAATGATTTCCTATATAAGAGTTGCCGTGGTCATGGTGTCTCATCACAGCGATAAAATCTTAACTAAGACACCCTATATGGAGTTCTCAAAAAGAAAAGCCTGATACATAATCTTGGCATAATAGATCAATTATAGATTTTATAAATCTCTGTCATCTAGTTTTTAAAGCATCTTTGGATAAATGATTCCCACATTTGAATTTCATAACTCTCCAAAGCAGTTCCAATGGGGATTGTTCATCTGCACAATGAAGTGTGAAGAAATCCAGAGCAGGGGTCTGTATGCTGATTTCATCTCAGGTCCATGTGTGGAGGGCCTTTCTGCTTAGCACATGAAAGCTAGCCCACAAGATCTCATTTCACTCCCCTGACACCCCAGAGAAAAGGAGAATCCAGTGGTTTGCCCCACCCCCCACTTCATAGAAGAGGGCACCAAGGTCCAGAGAGGTTCTGTGACCTGTCCAAGGTCAAGTACTGGAAGTGTCAGGCCAGGGTGAGGCTCGGGGTTCCAGACTCAAGTTTCTTTCTCCTGCGCCTGTTGATCCTGGTGGAGCAGCATACGGGCTGCAGATCTGATTAATACATAGCCAATGAGGTTCAAGACCTCATTCTTGACTGTTTAAGCCCCCTAATCCTGCCCCCCACCCCGGGCAAGTGAGGGGTCTGTGGAACTTACCTCAGTCCTAGTCTGGGTCCTGATTTTCTGTTATCATTTGTAGTTACCTCCTTAAGAGGGTAGGAGGTCCCTGTGCTATAGACACAGAGACATCAGGGACCTCAGTGAGGGACAGACCCAAGATTCATTGCCATGGCAACAGCTGCATGGTCTGGCCTCTGACCTCACAGGTCATGTGAGGGAGGACTTAGAGCATCATGGCCTGGGTCCAATAGGAGGATGTTAGAGAGGCAGAAGTGTCCCTTGCATGGTGGGCATCTCTCTGAAGGTCGAGTCATCCCTGAAAACTGGAAGATCCTCAGATATTCAGTGAACAGTGAGGCTGTGTTGGCCTGCCTGCCGGGCTGTGGTCTTTCACAAACACACTGCCTGTTCCAACTCCTTAGTGGGTCCTCAAAGCACTTTAGGGGCTACAGCTGTCCATTTTTTTTATTTTTTAATTTTTATTTTTTATTTTTTACTATTGATAAGACAGAAGAGAAGGGAAAAACAAAACCATAGTATGGTGATATTTTCTTTTGTAATTAAATGTTATTTGTATGTTAATAAATAAAGTTGCCTGGGGGTCAGAGCTATTAGCAAGCCATAGGAAAGCAGGGCAGTGGTGGTGTATGCTTGTGATGACAGCACTTGGTAGACAGAGCTAGGTAAGTCTCTGTGTGTTCAGGGATACAGCCAGCATTGGATACACATGCCTTTAATCTCAATACCAACCATAGAACACCTGGAGGTCTATACAGACAGGCCGTGATGAGGCAGTCCTGTGGTTGGGTTTGAGAAGGCAGAACAGAGACTATATAAAGACTTTAACACAGGAAGTAGCAGCTCCTTCGGAGAGGTAGGATCACTGCAGGAGGAAGGGTAAGGTTTTAGCTCTTAGCTCTGACCTCTTGGCTTTCTTCTTTGCATTGGTTCTGTGTTTCTTATTTATAAGACGGTTGGTTACATCTACACCATAGTACAGACAGGCAGTTTTCTGTGGAAGATTTTTGAAGGCAAACATGAAAAGCGTATTGTTGTGCACTGGGCTGTGATACAAAGTACGTTCTTCGGAGCTACAAAGTGTTTGACAAATAGGCAGTTGGAAACAGTCTTTAATGGAAACTCTTCATTTCTGGACTATAGGAATATTAAAATCAAATGAGTATTTGTACCCTTTAGCCACTGTTATCATTTACTCAAAACAACGTTTGCTCTAGCTGCGTTCTCCCTGGTCTCAGCCAGCACCATGAGTGGCAGGATGTGGGTGGAGCCACTGAGATTGGGGTGTGAGCAGGATGGGAGTGAAGTTGAGTGCTGGCTTCTTCACATTCTGCTTCCTCTCCCTCTGCCAGTGGACTAACATCGTCCAGCCCTGTACGTTAATCGTCCTTTATTGTCCCCAGGTTATTTTGTGAGCATCCATGTTCTCTCTCTCTCTCTCTCTCTCTCTCTCTCTCTCTCTCTGTCTCTCACACACACACACACACACACACACACACACACACACACACACCTTCCTTAGATGACCCAGCTATCCAGGTCATGTTTTGCCCATGATAAAGGCAGAGCTCAAGATAGCAAGTTCAATGTCACAAGCATTTTTCAGGCCTCTGATTCTATCCCCTCTGTTAATATAGCCTTGATCAAAGACTTGAAATTCAGGAAGCAGGACCACACTGTCTCCTCCTGGGGTGGCTAGGGATGGGTAAATGCCTCTGGGTAGGCCACATAGCTACGTTTAGGCTGTCACTGAAGGTTTGCGGAGCAGAATGGGAGGAAAGAGTGCTGTGTTGTGGGAATTTCTGTGGACATTCACTGCACACCATACTGAAGTCCTAGGGACTTTCTCCTGACCTCCATCCCCATATGCATCACTACAGAGAAATCCCAAAGCCTTGCCTTGAGATCACAGTCCGTCCACATGAGTTAGTTTACTGAGTCAATGAAGGAAGTCTTCAGAGGCCACCACCAGCAGGGACTGCCTCCCCAACACCAGAATGATTAGGCTGTCTCTGGCAGGGAGGATGGGGCAGTGATCTCTGGGTTCAGGAGAAGCATCTTTCAGTGGACAGAATCATTGCCAGGTTGGGGAAAGATTCTATTTCGTGGTCTTTGGAAATGTAGTGTCCAGACAAATGCTCGCGTTTGTTAAAATCAGCATCCATGTCTAAAAGGGGTCCTGGGCTGGGGATGCAGTTCAACTGGTTTCTGTATGCCTAGGATGGATCCAGCCCAGAGTTTGATCCCCAGCACCAAATAAACTGGAAGTGGGTATGCACACCTGTAATGCCAGCACTCAGGAGACACAGGCAGGAGGGTTAGAAGTTCAAGGTCATCCTTGGCTGTATAATGAGTTTTCAGCCAGCCTGAGCTCTATATGCTATCCTGTCTCAAAAGGCACTGGGAGTCCAGAGCATGGGTTCCCTTCTCATCTTCTGACAGTTTGAGGTGTGGCTTGTCTCCTCTGGTGAACTGAAAAGTAACACTTTATTCTTCTCTGTCTCAGGTGTGCTGAGCTTGCCAGAGAGCCTCAACCTGCACCGAGACCCACAGCGGCCCAGCAAGCCAGGAGAACTACCCATGTTCAGCCAGTCGGAGCTGAGGACCATTGAACAGTCCCTGCTGGCCACACGTGTGGGCAGCATCGCCGAGCTCAGTAAGTGGGCACTGGCTCCTCAGCCTGGGACCCTTGACACTTAACCTCTCTATGTCCAGTGACATGCTAGTCTATCATGCCATAGGTGCCCACGCTTACCTATCATGCCCACGCTTACCTGGCCAGTGCACCTTTATTGAGTGCTTGCTGTGTGTGTGCAAAGCTTTGCTAGTGAAATTGAGAAAGGTCTGGAGGAAGGAGGACCTGGTAAGTGTCCCAGCTCTGTCAGTACTGTAGATGGAATCCATTCCTCATCTGCCCTGAGCCTCAGTTTCCCTTTCAATTACATAGAAGAATAATCTCAGCCCACACAGGGTGTGGTTCTGATAGGGAATGCACAGATGCCCATCTCAGGACTTGGCACCCAGCCTGCCAAAGACAATATACATGGTCCTCAAACTAAATGGTGCCCATGAACTGTTGATTTCCATGGCAGCATCTGTTGGCCACACATGTCAGATTAGCTCTCTCTCTTCTTTCAGAACACTCCACTGGTCCCTTTCTGAGCCCCAGGATGAGCCAAAGTCCTTTCCAGCCTGCTACTCCCTACCCTCTGTTCTTCCTTTGACCCTTTCTGCTCCTTGACCATAAGAAGGAAACCTCAGGACCTTTGCACTGACTGCTCCCCCAGCCAAAACAACTCTCCACGTCTTTCTTTCTCACCACTGAGAAACAGTGACTCTCTGAGGACGTTGTCTTACTTCAGGCTCCTAAAATAAAATACCAGGGTAGACAGGGGACTCAACAGACTTGTCTTCAGCACTTGAGAGATGGCTTAACAGTTACAAGCACTTGCTGCTTTGCAGAGGATTCTAATTCAGTTCCTAGGAGGGATATCCGGAGGCTCGCAGCTAACTGTAACTCCAGTTCCTCCTCCAGAAGGCCTCTTCTGACCCCCAAGGGTATCCTCACACCCGTGTACATACCCAGAGGCAGGGACACTCTCACACACATGTGCATCCACAGAGGCAGGGATTAAGGAGAGGGAGAGGCATTTATTTCTCACAGTTCTAGAGGCTGGGAAATCCAAGCTCAGATATTCAGCTCCTGGTGAGAGCTCTCTGCCTGACTTGCAGTTGGAACCTTCTCACTCTTGCATGGGGTGGGGGGGTCCTTCTTTATATATATATATATATATATAAAATTTTATGTTCATTGGTGTTTTGCCTGCATGGATATCTGTGTGAGGGTATCAGAAGTCCTGGAACTGGACAGATGTGAGCTGCCATGTGGGTGCTGGGAATTAAACCTGGGTCCTCTGGAAAAACAGCCAGTGCTCTTAACCCACTGAGCCTTCTCTACAGCCCCCCCTTCTTCCTATAAGGCCCTAATCATGAGGGCCTCACCCTCTTGGACTGGCTCAATCCTAAACATTCACTAAAGGCCTCTCTTTCTAACACCATCACACGGGAGGGCGGAGGCTTCCCCATGTGACCTGGGGAGGACATAAGTATTCAGTCCATTGGTCCATAGCCACCTTCATCCCCTGTCACTCTTGAGTGCTACGCCCAGCAGTTACCACCCTACAGTGTACTTCATACATTTGTGTTTCCATAGTCTCCTTGTTGAGGCACAATCGACACAATCAATCATTTCTGGTATATTTACCAGGTTGTGCAGCCGTAACCATGGTCCGTTTTAGAACACTTTTATTACCTCAATGAAAAAGCACAGGACCCATAACAACCCCCTCCCTCCCCTTTCCTAATC
Organism: Peromyscus nudipes; assembly: GCA_902168325.1. Lineage (NCBI taxonomy): Eukaryota > Metazoa > Chordata > Mammalia > Rodentia > Cricetidae > Peromyscus > Peromyscus nudipes. The sequence continues at coordinate 14,152 of CABHPH010155641.1, forward strand.
ATACTCCACATGCCACTTTGTTATTTTTTATTGTCCCTCTCCCTGCTGGAAGCTGTTCTCTCTTCCTCACAGTACAACATCCGAATCGTTCACTGGTAGAACAGCATCAGATGTGTGGTGCATAGTAGGACCGCAGGAGGAATGAAGTTCAAAGGGAAGGAAGGGGGGAGGGCTCCAAAAGGTATGAAGGAAACAAAGGAGAATGTGTGGCCAAGTTTGCTAACTGACTTGATTGGATTAAAAAATGCCCCGAGAGGACCACTGGGTCGGCTCTGTGGGCTCAGGTGCTGCCGCCAAGCCTAATGACCCAAATTCCATCCTCACGACCCACATCAAAGAAGGGAACCCTCTCCTCTGTCCTCTGACACCCCCCCCATGCATGCCTTGGAACACGCACAATCACACACATAATACACAAATAAACAGTGTAAAAAAAAATAAGACATGTCTAAAGGATTAGGAAGCATTCTTCTAGGTGTGACTGTGATGGCGTTTCCAGAGACAATGAGCTCATGGAGGTTTGGTCCTAATGAATGGACTCATCCCCTGAAGGATTCGTAATAGGATAGCATTATTGGTAGGTAGCAAGAGGCAGGCACCAAGTTAGAGGAAGCAGGTCACTGGGGGCGTCCTTGGGGATCCGTGTCTCACACTGGCGTCTTCCCGTATGCCTCCCTCTCTCTATTTCCCACCCACAAAGAAGCAAAGAACAACCTTTACCACACATTCCTGCCATCACGATATTCTGCCCAAGCGCGTGAGGCCAAGAGAAGACACAGGGTTTCAGAGGACTGAACCCGTGAGCCGAAGTAAATCTTTCTTCTCTCGTTTCTGTCAGGCATGTTGCCATAGCAATGCAAAAATGCTCACACAGAGGAACAGTTGAGGTCGGGGTGCCCCAGGTTTGAAGGATACTTGGTTGTATAGCCCCTAATTCAGGCTTGTGCTCTCCAGCCAGACCAACTCTATCCATTTCTTCTCTGTTGCTATGATAAAATGCTCATGACCAAAAGCAACCTGGAAGAGGAAAGGGTTTATTTCAGCTTCTACTTCCGGGTCGCATTCCATCACTGAGGGAAGTCCAGGCACAAACTCAGGCGGGAGCCTGGAGGCAAGAACTGAAGCAGAGGTAGTGGAGGAGTGTGGCTTACTGGCTTGCTCCCAGCTCATGGCCATCCTGCTTTCTTACATAACTCAAGACTACCTGCCTGGGGATGGCGCCGCCCACAGTGGGCTAGGCCTTCCCACGTCAATCAGTCAACAGTCAGGACGATTCCCCCACAGGTCTAAGAATGACCTGAGAAATCCCTCTGTTGAGATCCTCTCTTTCCATGTGACTTCTTGCCTGTGTCAAGTTGACAATAAAAACTGACCAGGACAGCAAGCAAAGGAAACTATAGCTGTATTTGCTCGAGACTCAGTGGACGGTTACACAGCTCATCTATCAGTTCCTGGTGGAGCTGGAGTGTGGAGTTCTGTACCACTAAATCGTGCAGAAGTTGATACAGTGATTCGAGCAGATCTGGAGCACTCAGAAGCTTCTGGACCCACAATCCCACCTGCAGGAGTCCCTGGCCCATGCTGGACATGGCCATTTGGGGGCCATGCTACATCTCTGTGGTGGCAGGTCATGAGGGAGTGGGAGGCTGGCACAGGCACTGCATTTGTCACCTTTCTTTCACGGTTACCAACTGCCTGACAGAACAATGTGAGGGAAGGGGTCTATTCGGGCTCACAGTTTCAGAGGGTTTCTCCCTGGCCACTTGGTTCTGTTTCTTGGCTCACCAGGAGGCAGAACATCATGGTGGTAGGAGTATGTGTCCAAGGGCACTTTTTTACCTCCATGAAAACAGGAAGCCAAGAGCAAGACAGGAAGAAAGCAGGGACATGATACCCACAGGGACCCATCTCCAGAAACTACTTCTCCACCTAGGTTTTACCTCCCGAAGTTTCTAGAACCTTCCAAAATAGCACCACTAGCCAGGAGCCAAACCTCCAAGAGATGAGCCTCTTAAGTGAGGGACACCTCATATGCAAGCCATAACAAAATAGCTGCTTTCCTGGCCTCTGGGTTGGAAGTTGGAGTCCCATCCCTTTAAGACCCCTAAGCCATGAGATACCCCCAGTAACACTACCTTCTGACTCCTGGTTGTATGGTTGATCTAAAGATTTTTTAGTAACATAGCCCTGTTGGCAGTCTGGTGAAGTCTAGAGAAGCTGCCTTAGAACATTTTTTAATGCATAACACACAAAGGAAACCAAATCTTTGCATTTAAACCATGGCATAGTCATTCTGTGCTTTTTAAAGATTTATCTTTATTTTATGTGTATGAGTGTTTTGCCTAAAAGTTCATATGTACAACATGTGCATGAAGTGTCTAAGGAGGCCAAAAGAGAATGTCAGATCTCCTGGAACTGGAGTTACAGGTGGTTGTGATCCACCATGAGGGTGCTGGGAATCAAGCCCAGGTCTTCTGGAAGTGCAACAAATGCTCCTAACCATGGAACCATCTCTCCAGCCCCACATTCTGTGCTTTTATTAGCACATGATATCACAGGATCTAGCAGCAAGTCTGATGACCACAAAATTCTGAGGTTGTGATATGTATGAATAAGATTCTGAGGCATCCACAAGGAGGTAAGGAATATTTGCATTTTAACACACTCCCAGGGTGTCCTGAGCGTGTGCAGAGGCTCCAGGCAACACCCATGGGAAGCATTCTAGAGACAGAATACCACACATTCTGACTTTCCCATTCTGTGAAATGACCTTGGCCGTCCAGCTGTAGAACCTGACTATAGGATTGGAGCATGTCTGTGTGTACATTGCTTGGGAAGAGGCCTCCAGGTCATGCAGCCCACATCACTGTCCTGTCAAAAGTTAGTCCATGGCTGGGAAGACGGTCCAGTCAGAAAAGTGCTTCTAAAGCAAGTATGGGGACCCAAGTTTAGATCCTCAACACCCACATAAGGGCATCTATAACCCTAGCACCCGGGAACAGGAAGTAGGGGTGGAGACAGGAGAACCAGAGTGTTCCCAGCCCAGCCAAATCAGTAGTTCAGGTTCAGCAAAAGACCCTGTTTCAAAAAATAAGATGGAGAACAACTGAATAGACAGATGTTAACCTCTGACCTACACACACACACACACACACACACACACACACACACACACACACACCCCTTTACATACATTTAACACATACATATACAAAGGTTAGTCCTGAAGCACCTCAAGGGGCCCACCCAGCCTCTGTTCTAAGAAAGAATTTGCTAAGCAAATCCATGGTTACCTAAACAGGCAGCCCATGGGAGCAACGTGCTGCAGAGATTGTGTTTAAGGATGATTTGCTGTGTAAATTAAACACCGTCGTCATTGGATGTTGACTTTCATGTGTGAATTGTTGGCACACAAATGGGTGTTGCTAATTGCGAGTGTGTTTTGTGCATTCATTAAGCTGGGCCTAAAGTCGGTGTGCAGAATGCTGTGATAAGACCCAGCATAGAAGGGAGCTAATAAGATTCCTCTCTTCAGATCTGACTGTAATTTAGGTTGGCCTTCTCTGTGGTCTGAATCAACACAGACTGACTCTCTCTCTCTCTCTCTCTCTCCCTCTCTATCTCTCTCTCTCCCGCGCTCTCTCTCTGGACACAGAGTTGTTCTTCATATTCAAAGATTGTTCTTTACAGGTGGGTGGTAGAAACCACTGTTTTTGCAGCAGAGGTGAGATTCTCAGCTCTTGAAATAGTCTCATGGGTGAAGTATTCAAGAGCAGAAGCCCTTCTTAAAAGCTGGTAACGATAATAGCAGCCACTGACGTCTATGGAACCCGGGTGCCATGCTGGCTAATCTCGATTGTTAATGTGATGAGTTTAGAATCACTGCAGAAACACACGTCTGAGTGTGTATATAAGGATGTTTTCAGAAATGTTTAACCAAGGAAGGGAGATCTTCCCTGAATGTAAATGATGCTATCCCATGAGCCGGGGTCCTCGACTGAATAAGGAGAAAAGAAGCTGAGCCCCTGAAACATCTCTCTCTGCTTCCTGCCTGTAGACAGTGTAACCATCTGCTTCAAACCCCTGCCACCATGCCTCCCCAGCCTTGATGGACTAGCCTCTCACACTGTGAGCCAGAATAAACACCTCTTCCTCAAGGTGCTTTTGTTGGGCATTTTGTTACAGCATCAATAAATAATTAATAGACATGCTGTGATAAATCTACGATGTGCTTTTGATGTCTTGTCCCTACTTGGTGATCTGGGGGTGGAAGCAAGAGGAAGCCGTGTGTCCTCCACCAGCCTCACCTTTGAGCTGAAGGACTGGAAATCGAATCCAGACTTTAGAAGGTAAATCTGCCACATATCACCAGAGAACCATGTTCCCACCAGGGTCACCTGAAGCGGCACCACTCAGATCCCAGAGACCCCTCCATAAGGACGGGGTACCAGGTGGGGCTATGTTCCTCCAGATCTGAGGACCTGCAGTTTGCTCTGGGGGCATACAGGCTCCAAACTAAACTGGAGACACACAACATTCAGAAAAGTTGCCAAGTCCCTGAGGAGGGGACCGGCCCTGAAGGCTGGGGTGTCTCCCCATGCCATTTTGCTTGTTCCTTCAGTAAATTACGTTAAGTTTCTGAACTGCCCTAGGCCATTGGGATGCCTGGAACACTTGCCTTTAGCCCTCTTGTTATGGGGCTTCACTTTTTATCCTGAAAGTTCCCCAAGGCCATATATGGAAAGCTTATCTTCCAGCCAGTGGCCACTGGGTGTGGGGTGTCCTTGAAGGGAATATTGGGATGCCAGCCCTCCCGGTTTCTCTTGCTGACTCCTGGATGCTGTGAGGTGAAGATGGGTCTTCTGTCTAATGCTCATCCCATGAGGTACTGAGCTGCCACAGACCCAGAGTGACAGAGTCAAGAGACTGTAGACAAAATTCATTCTCCTTGTAGTAGATTACTTTAGGTATTTTGTCTGTGGTGGAATGCTAACTGATGTAGCTGACTGATGTATAGTCTTAGGGTCAAAACACTCACCATTTCTGAATCTTCTGTGTGTGAAGGACATGGCGTTCACTCCAGGCATTATTAGTATTCCCACTTCACAGATAACTAAAGTTGGGTGTGAGGAAGGATGGCTGTCTTGCCCAAGGATACATAGCCAGAAAGTAGGAAGGTCTTAGTTCAAATGGCTTTCTTGGTCCTCTCTGCCATATCTGAATAAACTTTGTATTCTGAGCATCTCAGATACCACCAACAGCTCAGCAAACGTCCCTGGAATGACAAATTAATAGCCCGAAGTGACCTGCTCTATGACACAAAGATTGAAGGAAATGCTGTAGGTTTGGGAGCTCAAAGAGTATAAGCCAGACTAATACCAAGTTTTCTATTGAACTTTAGAGCTGGGGGAGTTGAACATATACATGGCCTCAAAACATAATGGTGAGGTGACATCCTAAGGGAGCATGTCATCCCCACACTGACTTGGAGTCTGCGGGCAGCTGTGGTCACCCCTGAGTGATGATGGGGCTGGACTTCCTGAGGAGGCATCTATTCCCCCAAGATCAGTGATAGGTCAAACGATTCCACCCGAGTCTAGCTTATTGAGTTTACTGGAGTTACTTACAGGACAGGCAGTTGCATCACTGAAAAGCCATCCCAGTGAGGATGACAACTCCTCAGAAGCTGTACCCATGAAGCCCTGCCCACCTTTCAGACAGCTTGTCTGGTGGGAAAGTCTCCTCTCCCCAGCAGGGCAGTCCTTTCTCCTCAGTAAATGTTACCGCTTATATAATCTTGTGTTCTGGTTAGCTCTTGTCAATTGGACACCAACTAGAGTCGCCTAGGAAGCAGGAAACTCAGCTGAGAAACTGCCTCCAACAGACTGACCTGTAGGCATGTCTATGGGGTGTTTTCTTAATCGCTAATTGATGTGGGATGGTCCAGTCCACTGTGGGTGGCAGCATCCCTAGTCAGGTAGACCTGGACTGTGTAAAAAAGCTAGCTAAGCCTGAGCCTGTGAGTGAGCTAGCTAGCAATGTTCCTCTGTGGTTTCTGCTTAGGATTCCTGTTTGAGTTCCTGCCCTGACTTCCTACAGTGATGGAAATGTAAGCCAAATAAACTCTCTCTTCCTCTAAGTTGCCTTTGGTCAGAGAACTTACACACTCCCCTCATGCTTCTGCCAGAGGCATCTTACTAGCTGCTCTCATGCCCAGAAAGCTCTTGTCCCCGGTACTCACAGGGTTTCTGCTTGGCTTCCTTCAAGTCTCAGCTATACTATCACCCCCTGAAGATACCTTACTGTGACTGTACCCCACTGAAACCTCCCTCATCACTCTCTATACCTGTTTCTTCCTCTCCCCTCCCCTCCCCTCCTCTCCTCTCCTCTCCTCTCCTCCTCTCTTCTCCTTGCCCCTTACACCCTCCTCTCTCCTTTTCTCTCTTCTTTCCCTTGCTTCTTTTCAAAATGAAGGGGCAGTCTCAGCATAGATTTGGGCAGAAGCAGCCCCCTCTTGGAATGTGTGATCTTTTCCCAGGGAGTCACCCCTGGCTCACAGCAGTCTCCCCCTCTAAGGGGCTGTACATAAGAGCTGGAGCTAGAGAGGTTCAAGATGCATCCCCTGGGCTGTCATGGAAGATGATTGTAGGTGATGCACAGAACCTTTTTAATTTTAATTACTATGTATATTTCATGAGCATGAGGAAATATTGATCTTCCATTTATGGTACTGATGTAAAGTTTCCTTTTAAAATAAGTTTATTTGTATGAACAAGTGAGGCAATTTAAAGAGAAATATTAAGTAAATAAATTGTATAAGCTGTGCACAGATATGAGAGACATCATGATGGCAATTCCCAGGTGGCCGACATTTGAGAAACAGAATTATCAGTGGATGAATTCTCAGATAGCTTCCTTGAACTGAACTCCAGCTGCCCAAGCTCAGAGCAGCTGGTAAAAAAATGAATTTTTGTTTGAGGCTCGTGTCACAGACAGGAAAGACAGCAGGTAGTACTTACAGAGTGGAGAGTTCCAAACGGAGATAGTGAGGGTGAAAATCTCTATGCCCATTCATCTCGAATGAGTAGCCCTCATCAGAGATGTGTTGAGGACCTTTCGTCCAGGGATGAAGATGACGGTGATGAGGGAAATCATGTGATGGGTGAAGTGATGCAGCAATGCTGGTGATGGTGGAGAGGATGGTGATGAACGTGGTGATGACTGAAGTG
>CABHPH010155642.1:0-12238 GCA_902168325.1 Peromyscus nudipes
CACAGCAAGGGAGTGCAGTGGCTGTTGAGAATCCGAAGGGAGCTGGGGTAGGCTTAGGAAGGGTGTGGATTCTGCAGGTCTCCAGCTTTGGTGTTGGTGTGGGCGTTTAGAAGAAAGCCCCTTCCTCTTGGCTTGTTTAGCTAGGGATTAGCATATGCAAAAGTCAAGGCCTTTTTTGAAGTCTCTTGCCCAATTTTCTCCCAGGTTTCTGTTTTCTGATCGCAGGACCTGCCTGCCACTTTGTAAAGTTAAGGTTAATATGTGACACCAAGACAGAGGCTGGGTTGGGACTTGTGCTGTGTCACTCTCAAGTATGAAGTGTAAATTCTTTGGGCCACCAAAGTAACTAAACAAGAAATGTTACATTCCCCTGCAAATACAGAGGAGTTACCACTCTGGCTACATTAGAAAAATTAGAATAACTTGTAAAAGCCAAATGCAGAAAAGTAATTGTTTCACATTGTATTCTTGTCACTTCACAGCCCTCCCCTACCCATGAGGAAAACAAGACCAGAGTTAGTTTAGTTGCTTCCTTGGAGTCACCTTGGGGCCCGTCACTGTGCTTCCTATAACAACCCATTTTAAACAGAGTCTGGACGCTGTTGCCATGTCTTTATTTTGCTCGTTATTCCCCACTTCTAAATTCCAACAACAAAATAATTATTTACACATTTGCCCTAAACCATGGAATGGATAAAAGAGACTTAAGATGCCCTCATCATGGGCTTGAAGTTCAGAGGCAGAGTGGTTTCCCTTGACATGTCCGTTTATGAGCGAGCTAATTTTCCCCCATCTTAATAAAGTTTATACTGCCAGAGTACACGGCCAGATCTGTAAAATGATGTTGGGGTTTTATAATCTGTGGGGTGGATGGAGTGACAGCTGTGTGGTTGTTGATTGCTTAGATCTGCCTGTCCATCCCTGGATGCTATTATTTTACCGCAGGCCTTATCTGCATGATTATCCTTCATAAATAGGCTGGTGCAACCCCACTTTTCTGGTTCAGAGAGCGGCCCAATGTTAACCCAGCATCTAACACCCTTTTCATTTTCCTCTTGATGTGTGCGTCCTATCACTGAGAACAGGTATGAGTTCAGGCCCCATTTTAAAGACAAGAGATTGAACTCTGAGGAAGTTTTATTTCTTAGATAATGCTCAGCTCCTGTGACTTATGGAGAGCTTTAGTGGTGGTTTCTATCTCCATTTTCTGCAATGCAATATGTTTTCCATATAAAATGTTTCATGACCACATTACTCAAGCTGATATAAAAATATAGCAACTACCATTTAAATGTGGTCCTTTTCCACCACTAACTACTTCTCAACACACACACACACACACACACACACACACACACACACAGATAGAGGGGGGGATTTGACAAAGGTACCTTTTTGGAAAATGAAACAAGGTTTATGTGTTCTCTTAAGAGAAGAGAGAATGCCACATTTGCTAATTGATTCCCCTCTCTGTTCTTTAGGACATATGAGCCCCACAACCTGCACCCTGAGGAAACACAAGACCAACCGGAAGCCACGCACACCCTTTACCACATCCCAGCTTCTAGCCCTGGAGCGCAAGTTCCGACAGAAACAGTACCTCTCCATTGCAGAACGGGCAGAGTTCTCCAGCTCTCTGAACCTTACAGAAACCCAGGTCAAAATCTGGTTCCAGAACCGAAGGGCCAAGGCAAAAAGACTGCAGGAGGCTGAACTGGAAAAGCTGAAAATGGCTGCCAAACCTATGCTGCCCTCGGGCTTCAGCCTGCCTTTCCCCATCAACTCACCTCTGCAAGCAGCGTCCATTTATGGAGCATCTTACCCCTTCCATAGACCTGTGCTTCCCATCCCGCCCGTGGGACTCTATGCCACGCCGGTTGGATATGGCATGTACCATCTATCCTAAAGAAGACCAAATGGACAGACTCCAGGATGGATATTTGCATAGAACGACCCTCTCCGAGAAGGTGGTGCCAGTCCAGCTCCTGAATGCAAACCTTGCATGGCAAACCACCCTAAGCAGCAGGGCCCACAGGGCCACTTGATACAGAGTGAATTTGTTGTTTAGGTGAGAGGCACCAAGACCTATTTTGTTTTCATAATCTTCCAAATGCCCCCCTTTCCTCTCACAAATATTGGCTCTGCTAGTTTTTATGTATAAATATATAATAAAATATAAGACGTTTTTATATGCCAGATGTAAAAATTCAAGTTATTTTGAAAGGCAAAATTTATATATACATTTCTCCATTTTTTCTAGATCGCATCTTCTTAAGATACTATGTTAAGTCTGTTTGCTACATTTTCTTAAAGGGAAGAGATTATTTGCAGAATTTGCTAGGGTTGGAGAGGATGGTGGACTTTCTTATGGAAACACACCAGAAGTAGATACAGTGCATACAAGAAGTAGATTCAGACAGAATTTTGCAAATGAAGGGAGGTATGTAACATGTTTGCCTAAGAAAAATCTCTTCTGAGATGCACATTTGATCCTGTTTTCCTCTCCTTTTCTCCCTGTTAACTTTTCTTTTTATTAAGGTTAGTGAGAGGAGGCTAAGAATATCCCTGAGAATTCCTCAGGGTAAGGTAGAAAGTAGGAAAACTTCTTGACTCCTGTCAGGTCAATCTTGACTCCATTCCAGGTCATTGGAGTTAGAGCTTCAAGGGTAAAACATGTTTGGAAGAGTTGATTTCTGTGAAATGCTAATTACATCAGTCCTCACATGTTGCAAAGGTGATTGGGGTAGGGTGTAGCAATTGTCTGCTTAAAAATCTAGTGCCTTGTAACTATTATCTCTATTTTAAATATTCTTCAACAACTCATAGAATCAGGAAGGAAAAAAAACATGCTGTGTGTGTACTTACTGTATGTGCTAAACTTATTAGGGGAATTTATATACTCTAACATGTTGTTGGGGGCAGAGGGTGAAGCCATCTTTATTGACTTGCTGAAAAATGGTGTTGTCAGACAACACAGTCAGCTTCTTGGTATTTCGCCTTCCTGCCCATCTCCTCCACCAGTATATTTTTATCCCGTTGGAAGGGTATCTTGTATAATTTTATATATTTTATTGAAGAGTTATTTCTTATCTCTTACTCTGAATTAAATTAAAATGTTTTATTGTGGTAAAGTTTGTCCCAACTCACAGTTATTTTTAAAAAGCACTCTATTCTTAGCTAGATTGGGGGGGCATCCAGATAAGGGGGGAGAACTAGCATTTTTAATTCCTCTATTAATGTAAATCAAGTCGAGTTATGGCCAAATTTGGGTGGTAGAGGAGTCAGCTGCAAGTCCTTAGAAACGTCAGCTGGCAGCCTGTATGGCTCAGGGAGAAGCTGTTGGAATCGCCATTAAAAGTTTGTCAAGCTGTAGTAAAGATGAGCTTTTTCAAAGTGGTGAGGCGGTGCTCCCCAGACTCCTGCTAGTCTGTAGATGGTCCTGGGAAAATCTTGAACTTGGAAATTTGCAATCACCAAAACAACTGAAGTTGAGAAAGGGGGCTTTACGCTCTGCGCTGACTGGCGAGCGCGCAGCGTTGGGAAGCCTGGAAAAGGATTCAGGGGTTTGTCGGGCTGGGCTCTGTGTGAATGGAGATGGACCCCAAAAGAGCACAATTTTCTATTTGAAGAGGGCTAACCAGCCCACCTATCCCAAAAGAACTTAGGCGCCTTCCCTGCATCAGGCTTGGTTTTAAGACATAGCCATAAAAATAAGAATAAAGGTGGGGGAGACTGGAGAGGATTTTAAACTCAAGTTTTCTGTTGTGCCGGAGATGACTTTCGGTTTCCTTTGGAGACGCTTTTGTCACCTTGGGAACACGGGCCGGGGCGTAAGGACGTCGTGCTGTGATGACCATTCCACTGTGCGGTGAAGAGTTGGGCACTTTCAGGGAGTTGCCAGCGCATGGCACTCACCTTGGAGGTGGGCATCCGAAAATCAGTGTTTGTGAGCCCGAGGCTCATCATGGTGGTCGGGCCTCATTCCTTAGATCCAAACCTATCCCGCACACACTGGAAGTTGGAGGACCGCGTCCTGCCTCTTGGTTCCCGCCCAGCTGCGGGCGGGTCCCAGAGCCACCAACATGATCGCTTCTGCTTCTCTTCGGGCCTCTCGGTCCCTGAAGTCCAAATTCCAGGCCAGAATCTGCCACACTCATTTAAGAGATGCGTTTCCCAAAGGCCAAAGTCCTTCCCGGTTTCGTCATCAGCCGCCAAGGGGTCTCTAATTACCCTGTCCACCGAGCTTCCTTCCCGGCGCCTCGTGGGCCGGTAACCTCGGGCGGTGATAGCCGGGGTGGGGACCTGGAGACGCCGGCCTCTGGGTTAAGCTTGCCTCCGGAGGTAAGGTATTAAGTCCGGAGTACGACGCTAAGAACCCGGTCAGACAAGTGCGGTAAACTGGAATCAGGCTGGCTGGGTACCACACACGTGATCCCAGATCCAATACTCAGGAAGAGTTGTTCTCGCTCAAAAGTAACCGGGTTCAGCGCTCAGGAGTGGATGGGCTTTCCCCTCTGAGGTTGGCAGAACAGTGTGCTGTGCTCTGGGCTCCTTACCACCCTTCTGTCTAGGTTGGGTCTCACCTCGGTCAGACCTGGTCCTGCACGCAGGGTGTTTCAGAGACCAGACTGGCAACCTGAGAAGGCTAGAAGACCTTCACTTGCCCAGGACCCACACCGCAGAGGCAATTGGTAATTAAAGCTCCAGGTACTCCTTGGTCATCTTTGCATCAAATGCCAGTAACCCGGCATACAAATACATACACCTGCCCTTCCATGTTTTAGTTCTCTCCACAAAAACAAAACAGAACAAAAAACTTCATGGACGCAATGCTTTTTAAAATAGGGAAAGGGACAGGGGTTTGCATTTATAGAGCTGAGGAGCCGGTGCTTAGGGTTGAAGGGGCCATCGTTCTTGAACCCGTATTCGTCACACAACCTTAGGAGAGGTTCTACTTGTCACAGACAGTCGAGGAAACTAATACCCAGAGGGGTAGCTCACTGAACTTGTAGAGGGAGGCGATGGCTGGGGAATCCAGCTGAAGGGTGAGCTGAGGAGGTGGTGAACGATGGGGTGGCATAGAAGGCGCGCTCAGAGAGCAGGCGGGGATCTGGAGGGCCGGCTGTGGAGTTCTGCACCGACTCGAGTCCCTCATTGCCGAGGGGCTTCCGCAGGGCTTCTCCACCCCATTGGCCCCGAGGACCCAGCCCGCCCCTCCCCCGCTCGGTCCTGCTTTGGTGATGCGGGGGCAGGGGCCGTAGGAGGTAGGCCGCCGAGGCCTGGCTGAGAGCGGGAGCTGGCGAAACGTCTGCCTGACCCGACTGAAAAGGGGATGCCTGCCTTTGAGCGCAACCTTGTCTGACCGAAAGAAAACTCCCACGGCCATTCTTTGCTATGAAAGCCTCTCATTTGCCACGGGTTGGAGAGGCCATTGCCCCACCCCCATTCCTTTTCCACTGCCGGGCTGGAAATAAGCATAAACCTCATTTATAAAGGAACCCACGTCACACACACACACACCCTCCCCAAAATCACAGGGCCTGGTTGGTGAAGTCGATTGTGCCTGCTTCCCCTTTCATGTAAGAACAACAAAAAAACTCCGAGATGGGTGACGGTACAGGCCGCTTTAATGAAATAAAGTAGTCACAGCAAGGAGGAAAAGGCTCCTGTCAACCTCCAGGCCCCTGAACCCGCCCCTCACCCCAGACACCGTCTCCCTCCACCCTCCCGACCAAAATGAGCAGCAGTAAAATGACTTTCTGAAACAGCCCGCTTCAAAGCGGAGCGGAGGACTCGCTGCAGACTCCTGAATACTGCCCCGATAAGGTCCTAATAGCCGAATCCAAACTCCATACACCTCTGCCTTCCCAACCTCCTCCAACCTCGCTGCATTTGGTGATGAAAACACTTTGATGTCCTGAGTCCTCCAAACAATTATTATTATAATTTTAAACAACCTGGTATTTTCCATTACTAACGGCTCAAGCTTTGAAGTTACACCTCATAATTTCCTAAATTAAATAAATCATTTTAAGTTTGCACTGGGAGGCTTTTAATAGCAGAGAAAGGAATATCATTATCTTATTGAGACCCAATTGTGGTGGCTCCAGCTTGGCTGTAGCTGGGGGCAAAGCAGACCTAGTGTAACAGACATACTTTATTAACCTCCCATAACTCTTGAAAGAACAGTTTTATATTTTCTTTGATTTCCCCCCCTCCCTCTCTTATTTTAAAGCTGTCCCAACCTTTAATTAGTGCTTAATATGAAAAGCATTATTTTTTTAATGCTATGTAATTTACCAGCGGCAACAGGCCAACTTAACAATTGTTTATTAGACTTGGTTTTTCACACAGGGCAAAGAATGCCGCTCTAAACCCAACTTTTCATGGGTGGTTGCACTAATTAATACAGTGTCTGAAGCTCCTAGGGTTTTTTTTTTTAATATTGAAGCATATGAGGGCGGAGGGGGGGTTTCAAAGTTCAGCTCCTGCAGACGACATTCTCTGATTTCTTTCATGCTGTTTTGTCCTGTCTGTGAAGTTAACAGAGACAGAAACTGTTCCCTGGCTCCCCAGACGCGGAGATCCCAGCAACAGCAAGGGAACCCTGGGCACCTCTACTTGAGATTTATGACTTATGGGGCCAGGCTTGGGGGCTCAGGGGAGTCCATTGCTCAGTATGGGTGGGGTCGCCCCTCATCCAGCCTGCAAGGGTGCAGAGCTGGTCTGATGCCTTGATCTAGGCCAAGCAAATGCCCGGGTGCCCCGGGCACGAGAGTGCTTGACGTTGGGCATAGAATTTGCTGGGCTGAGGCAAGAACTGGGGTAAAGGGGTGGATGAAGGACGAGCTGAGACCCAGGCCTGTCGCCCCGTCCATCTGACCCTAGGCTTCCTTCTCCTTCCTCATTCTTTTGTCTTATTTCCTTTTCGCCTCTTCTGTTCCTCCCCCATTCTTCCCCTCCTTTATTTTTCACGCCCATCCCACTTTCTGTCTCGTTAATTTTTCCTGTCTCCGATTTGTTTTTAATGCGCTCATCCTGGTAACTTTTCCCTCCCACTTTTTCTTCCCTCCTCCTTGCAGATGACATTGCTCCTGCGTAGCTCCCTCAATCTCCCACACCCCCCGTTTTCTAAATTAGTACCATCCCCACTCTCTCCTCTCTCCCTCTTCTTGCTTCCAGTTTTCCTTCTGTCCCAGCAGCTCGGAGCAGGCGGGCGTCGCGCGGTCCGGAGCGGCTCATTCAGCTCAGGGTGGCTCGGCACTGCTCTCTCGGGGTCTGCACCTGGCTGGCTAGCTAGCCAGCCTCTGACCGACCCGGGCGCGGGAAGGGGCTGCGACTCCGCGCCATCAGGACCGAGGCCGGGCGTGAGGCCCCTCCCGCCCCTCCCGCAGCCAGCCGCCCGTTTGAAGTCGCGAGCCGGGCAGGAATGCAGCCGGGTTATCAATCACCCAGCTGGATCCCAAAGGTCTCAGCCTAATCACATTTAATTGCTCGTGGAGGCCCATTCTCGCCCCCGGCTCGCCGCCGCGCTCAATTACTCCCCAAATACCTGCCATCAATAAGTGTGCACTGACACCGGGCCCAGCCCGCTCCTCTGGCCCAAGAGATCCCAGGCGACCAGGTACCCCCGACCCTGCCCCCAACCCATCGTTAAAACTTACCCTTCGATTCCCAAGGGAACAAGCCGCGCAGAGGACAACCCCCACCCCCACCCCCTTGGTTGAGCGCTCCCCAAGGGGCAGGCTCTGATGCTCAGAGACTTGCACTCATCTTCTCTTTTCAGGGAATCGGGTTTACGTTGGGCGTTAGTTGTGCCCGAGGTGGTCAAGACAAGCAACTGGGGTGAAAGCTTGCCACCCATCCTAGCCACTGCGGCTGGAGGAAAACGTAAGACAATAGTGCCTCCCAGAGGCCGGAGATTTGCCTCCACCTTCCTCATGGAAGCCGGCAGCTTCGTGAAGCAGGAACGCTTGTCCACGCGAGTCCCAGGGAGTCAAAGCACGATCTGAGCAGGGGAGCTGGCCCCAGACTCAAACCCTGGGTCCCCTAATTAACGTTTTAGGACACGTAGCTGCCGTCCATTCCTCTCCAGCCCCTCTTCTGTCAACTCACAGAAATCATGGTCTCTCTCCCTCTCCCTACTCCCCCTCACTCCAGAAAAGTACACTTCCGACTAGGAATTGCACAGAGAGGTGATGCAGCGCTGCCCAAACACACAGCAGGTGAGCTCAGAGCCCAGAAATCCAGTCAGCTCAAGTCCAGCCCAGCCCAGCTACTCGCATGCCGTCATCCTCCTGCTGCGAATCTTCCTTTAAGTCTGGGCATCCTGTCTCTTTTTCATGTGGCTCACCATTCACAGGGAGGTGATAATTACGTATCTACACAAGGCAAAAGCGGTGTATCAAATGGGAGCTTTAACGTTCTTTATTCTGCCCCTTCCCCCTTTTGTTTGAAGTTGGTTGGTAGCTAAGCAGCTGAGGGTAGCCTTGAACTCTTGATCCTCCTGCCTCAGAGGGTTGGGATTATAGCTGTGCACTGCGACGGTTTCCAGCTTATCTTAATTCCTTACGTGCTTATATATGTACAAAATAAGTTTTGGTGTCTAATGCCTTATATTCCATGTGAAATACTATCTTTATCATATAGAATATAAAAATGGATTTCAGAGTTCGTTTATTTGTTCAATCGTTGTTTCTTTCTCTCTTTCTTTTCCAAGTATACAGGTTCCTCAAAGGGGTTTCTGTATTGCTGGGAATGACATAAAACAAAAAAACAGAGCGATTTGGGCAAAGCTTTGCCCATTTTTATTTCAATGCTGCAATTACTCGTGACTTTGTAAGGAAATGCTGTATGGCTGCACGGTGTCTCTCTCCTAGGTCCCCTTGCAGAAAGTGATCTGAAAGGTGGTGCTGATGGATGAGGCTGTTATGGAGGTTACATTGGCCATTTAGGGAAAGTCCAAAGGCTGCAGCAAGTTAGCCTGGCTGGTCTCTGTGACTGGATTTCTCTTTGTTCAGTTGGCAATGAGAGCAGAGCAGAGCCCAAAAGACAATGTGGGAAGTCCCAGGGGTGGGGATGGGGAATCTGATCCTGGGCTTGAGAATTCCAGGAAAGCAGCTAGGCACAGTTAGTGGATGTGGGCTGGGGACAGGCCAGTGTGCTTGTACTCTTTGACCCCTGCCCTCTACCCCATCCTTGTCCCCTTAGTTGGGGTGTGGAGGCCCAGGGCAGTGCCAGGTGGCTGCTGCCTTTGAGAGTGGGTAGGCAGATCTAAGTTATTCCTGGGTTAGGGGTATTAATGCCTTTCATGGCTACCAGAAAGCCCCACCCACTCTGATGAAAAAGTAAATCTGTTCTTTTGCTTTGTGATTCCCTAGCCAATAAGTAGCCAGTGAGCACCAATGAAATCAGACCCAGAAAAAAAGATTCCACTAGAGAAAAGGCAGGATATTTCTAAAGCTTGGGGGAAATAAAAACTGAGTCCGATCTAAGATATCTTTCTCAGGGGTGACAATGCCCAGATTTTCTCCATACATGATCCCTGCCTGTATCTGGGTCAAGAAAGTAAAATCCTTAGGTTTTTCAGAAGAAAATAGATGTGATAAGTCTTTGGGGGTACAAAATGACTGCCTGTGACTATATCTATCTACCTGTCGGTCTGTCTAAGTACCTACCAGTTATCTATGTATGTGCTAGAGGTTGAATCCAGGATCACCTTGCACATGCTAGACTCTTTTCCTACTACTGTGCTACACCACGGACCAGCCACAGTGACATTGACAGTATATAAACATTGCTTCTCTTAAGTCAGCAGCAAGTCAAGAACTCCTTTGTTCTGGGTCTCAGCATACACCAGTGATCCTGACCCTCTGATGCCCTAAGACTGCCCTGAAATTCTCTAATCAAAATAATTGAATTCACTGCAACTAAGAAGAAAAATATGCATTCTTCATCCTTTCCAACAGTAATTGACTTAAAGTATTTAATTGGCCTAAATCAGTAAAATTTCATTTTTCACCCAAATAACTTATCATCCCCATTTCATAGATATGGAAACTGAGCCCCCAGAAGATTGCGGTGCTTGGCTATGATCTCACGCTGAATGGCAGATAGAGAACAAATTGCAGAGGAACAAGTTCTTTGGGTAACTGATGCCAGGCTTGGGATGTAGCTCAGTGGTAGAGCACCTACCCAGCTGTTCATATTTCACAAGCTCTCTCTCTCTCTCTCTCTCTCTCTCTCTCTCTCTCTCTCTCTCTCTCTCTCTCTCCCTCTCTCCCTCTCTCCCTCTCCCTCTCTCCCTCTCTCCCTCTCTCCCTCTCTGTGTGTGTGTGCAGGTATCTGAGGAGGCCAAAAGAGGGTGTTGGATCTCCTAGAGCCTGGAGTTACATGTGATCATTAGTTCAAAATACAGAGTTAAATGAAGCCCTCCTAAGTTAGAAAGTTCTCTAGGTGGATGCAGAGAACTTCGTTAGAGTTGGTTTAAGAGTGTGAGCCAGCCAGTGGTCGGTTAACATGTTCACAGTCAGGATACAAGAGTGGAGCTCCAGCTCTGGCCAACCTGAGTGAACTCAGAAAGAAAGGGCTATCTACAGAAATAATTCTCCTCTGTCCCTTCCTCTCTCTTCTCCCTCGCTCTCCCTGCTTTTTGTTTGGTTTGGTTTGGTTTTCCCTAGGTTCTCAGTGTACTCCCCAGGCTGGCCTAGAGTCTCTGGGTTCAAGCTGGCTTCCTCAACGTCCACCCGTCTTCCTCAACGTCCACCCAGTTGAGCTTGTAAGTGTCCTTTAGTGTCATGAAAGCCTCACTTTTCTCCTGTCATGTGGAACTTACAGTTTGCTTCTCTAGCTCTCGGTGGAAGGTTTGGAAGCATGAAGAAGGCTTTCTCCCCACTCGGCCTTTGTGAGATGGTTCATGGGGCTCAGAAGTCAGTTTCTACTCTTGCAGAAATTAGAAGCCAGGGGCACAATTTCAGAACAAAATTCCTGTTATACTGAACTATGCTCAGCTCTAAGTCTCTCTGGGAGCGACAGGACTCTATCATTTGAGGACATGATGACACAGAGCACAGGGTAAAGATCTTGAGGACAGTAAACCTTGTGAAGTGTAACTTCCCCCTCTAGGTCATGGTAAAAAACTCGATTTCCACATCACATACATGTTAGTAATTCATGGATTCTGAAAGTCGCCTCCAAAGGCCAACAGTCTCCTAGCACTTATCAGAACCCCAGATTTCAAACCCCTGGGGCAGAATGAGGTCTCCTGTTTCTAAGCCTTCATCACTTTCAAAACTATATAACAGGCCATTTGCTGGGAGGTTATGAAACATGATCATAAATTAAAACTAAGTAACTCACGTAAAATAAGTGGACAAAGAGCACTCTGTAAGGCTGAGGGCTCTGGTTTGAATACCTTCACTTATTTATTTGGGTCCTTAGAGTTTTCAGAAGCCAGCTAACTCCATGGACTGTAAATCGATGGCAAGCCTGTGTACTGTTCCTGCAAAGCTTTATCCAAGAGCCATCTCAGAACTGATGGCAAGAAGTGCCACTCAGGTGGCCTTTTATGGTTTGCAAAATTCTGTTACCTGCACTATTCCTACGCCTTGGGTAGCTTGCATGCAACGACAGGGCTGCACAGTGGGGAGCGGGCACCAGGCATTCAGAAGAGTGCAGACTTGAAGCTGCAAACCGAAGACTCGAGCATGCTGTGGGACTTTAGGCTGTAATTTCAGCATCTGGGAAGCTGAGACAACAGGATTGTTGTGGGTTTGAGACCAGCCTGGGCCACACAATGAGTTCCAGGCCAGCCAGGGCTATATACCAAGTCTCAAAGAAATTTAATAACAAGCTTATTTTTAAAAGGAGTTTGGAGCCAAGCCACCATAGCTAGGAGAGAGGTGGAAGATGGGTTGATGTAATGTTCATTTAGCCATTTACAGTTAGTTCAGCAGACGGTAGTAAGCAGTTGCTATTTGTACCACTGTGACCCCCACACACCCGTTGATTCACACTCCCCAGACAACGCAGGCTGACTAGGAAAGATCAGAGAAGTGTGCCAGTTCTACTGTATTCAAACTTAGGGGAATCCTGGACAAATGTGGCAGTTACCATCTACAAGTTGTTCTTGTAGATCCCAGTTCCTTTCCTTATGAGCCTTTCTCCCTCCCTCCCTCCCTCCCTTCCCTTCCCTTCTCCCTCCCTCCCTCCCTCCTTTCTTCCTTCCCCTTCTCCCTCC
>CABHPH010155642.1:12338-23059 GCA_902168325.1 Peromyscus nudipes
CCCTCCCTCCCTTCCCTTCTCCCTCCCTCCCTTCCCTTCTCCCTCCCTCCCTTCTCTTCTCCCTTCTTTCTTCCTTTCTTTCAATTGTCATAAAATATAGATATCAGAAAACTTAGCATTTCTACCACTTGTGAAGTGTACAATTCAGTGACAGTAAGTCCATTCACAATGTTGTATAAACCTTACTTACCACTGTTGTCTCCAGAACAAATTTCTTTCTTTATCTGGTGCTAGGACCTCGTGAATGCCTGGCCAAGCATGCATGTGCTCTGTGGTATCTCCAGCCACCAAGTTTTTTTGTTTTTTGTTTTTTGTTTTTGTTTGTTTGTTTTATCTTTCAAACTCTGTATCCAGTAAACAAAAGCTATTACTTCACTGCAGGCCCTGATATCCATTGTCTGCTGTCTCTGTGAATTTGATTATTCTAGATACATTACATAAACAGAAACATACAACATTTGACCTCCAGTGTCTGGTTTATTTTACTTAACACCATGCATTCAAAGTTCATTCATGTGACAGATTATGTCTAAATTTCCTTCCTTTTTATGGCTGCATAATATTTCATTGCATATACAGAGACATTAAGTCTATTCCATGTTCAAAGTTATATCCCAGGGCCCCCAGCATGAGGTTTAACACTCACTATGCAATGGATCTTTCTCCAGATCAAGCACCATGAATATTACTTACTAAATATTATCTTATTGCATTCTCAAAGCAGCCCCCAAAGAAAAATACTGTTATCATCCACATGGTGTGAATGAAGAAATCAAGTGTGTGTGTGTGTGTGTGTGTGTGTTACGATACATTATTCATGGAATGATATAACTTGGAATTATAATGCAGTAGGGAGAAAAACTCTCCAAGTCTCTCAATATTTTCAATTTCATGGCATGTTACTCTTTGAGATTCAGGGACAATAAATCAGCATTCCCAGGAATGAGTTTTCAATATTTTAAACATACTTCTAGCAACCTGCATGTTCTAGAATCTGAATAGCTAAGCTTCTTGATTGAAGACTACAATGCACTAAGTTCAGAAGTGCTCACAAAGAACTAAAGCCGACAAGAATATTCAAGAAAATGTATAATTCCAGTCCAGATCTCCCAGTGAGGTGACAGCCTCTCATACAGTCACCTGTGGACACAGCCCACTTGAGGACTTACTCTGCATTGAAAATGAGCTGTTCTCTGAGGGCATTCAACATACTTACACAAAGTGCCTAAATATGTACACTCTTTAGCACATATACTACGTATGTTCACTCTTTAGTAAACACATCACCATTTTGCTTTAATCTACCCTTTCTTGTTCTCCTTTCTAAATGATATACTATGTCCACACAACAGCACTTAGCTTTGAGGCTACAGTAAAATGATATGCAGCAAGTGCTTCATGATGCCTGACTTGCAGAGAAAGCCCTCACTGCATGGTGAGGTTTTTTTGTTTTTGTTTTTGGTTTTTGCTTGTTTGTTTGTTTTGGTTTTGGTTTTTTTGAGACAAGGTTTCTCTGTAGCTTTGGAGCCTGTCCTGGTCTAGCTCTGTAGACCAGGCTGGCCTCGAACTCACAGAGATCCACCTGCCTCTGCCTCCTGAGTGCTGGGATTACAGGCATGCGCCACCACCGCCTGGCTGCATGGTGAGTTTTATGCCTGTTAGAACTCTGGGATGCATCTTTATAAAGCTCTCAAATGGGCAGGATTAGGTCCTAATGGAGCAAGACTGCAGCCCAGGACTGTGCTGAAGACCAGAAACTAAACTCGTTATTTTCCCCAGTTCCTGTTGGGATAGCATGGGAGACAAACAGGAATGGTAGGGTGGAGAGGCATAACTGGGCACCACCACAGCCATCTCACTTTGCCAAGAACAACTGGGGAAGTGGTAGTTCTACCAATTTCTCTAGTGCAGGTCAACATTTCTGACTGGTCTCCTTCCTCGGTCTACCACAGAACTGGGTATGGGTTTCTAGGACACAATGTCACGGTATAGTTTTTAAATAGAAGTTTATTTCTTACATTTCTGGAAGTGTAGGATCAAGGCACTGGCTTGTTTTGGGAGAGAGCAGCTGTCTGCTTCCAAGATGCTCCTTGTTGCTACATCTATAGGAGCAGTGTGTGTCCTCGGATGGCAGAGGGGAGGGGAAGAGGCTGGACTTGCTCTCAGGCCCCTTTATTAAGGTGCTAATCTCATCCATGACTGTAGAGCCCTACAGGCCTAATCACTGTCAAAAGGCTCCACCTTCTAATCCTGTTGTAATGGGGATTAAGTTTCAACAAGAATCTTGGAGAAGACACAGACATTCAAACCATAACCAGCCCCAAATAAACATGGCATGAGTTAAGAGTCTCCAGTCTCTCCCTCTCCTCCCTCAGTGTCTGTCTTAAATCCCTTCTTTTGGCCTATGACATGGTGTCTGATGACAATCTGAAAGGGTGGCAGTGAGCGTGTGCCAGCAGGAATCATAGAAACAGAAATGCTTGCGTCAGGAATCTCAGAGCCCAAAGCCTTTGCAAGCTCTGAAAGACGAGTGCTCCCGTCCCAAAGACTTCCACTCTGTGCCGTGGCTTGGAGAACTGGTCTCATGAAAGCCGCTTCCAACAAGCATTTAAAATCATCCATCCAAAAGATAACTAAATCGTGGCCATTCATTCCTCTGAACCCATCACAGTGCAATGAAAACATGTATTTAACTGGGGAAACACTGGGCCCTCACTCTCCCTGGCCTCTGTTCCTTTTCTTCTCTCTTCCATTGAGGCCTCAAAATGTTATGATTCATTTGAGGCCTGCCCAGCACAGCAGTGCATTACAGACCCCAGAGTTCCAAACCCGAGGGGTCCTGGGTGAGATCAGCCCCCAGCCCACCCTTGGCATTCTCTAGCAGCCAGCTCTGTTTGTTCTTTGACTCTTTGATCATTGCTTATAACAGTAGCCAAGCAGAGGAAATTAAGCTTTTGTATTTTCAGCTAATCCATGACCCCGGATAATTTGTAAGAGACATCTATGTGCGGTTAAAAATAAGCCTCCAACTGCTTGGGGGGGAATCATAGAATGTCAGCACTGAATGGAGGGCGTCAAGGCATGTGGTATCCTTTGGGAAAGTCTGTTCAGTTCAGCTCTCTCAGTTTTAGTAGAGAAACTGAGGCCCAGATAGGGGAAGGGATCTGCTTACAGCCATATCTGGAGTCTGTGACTATATAAAGATTTAAATGCAGGATTTCTCTGCGTGAGGATAACAAAATGTCTATGGGCGACTTGCCTCTGCAGTACTGCCAGGTGGATGTTCCAGCTGTTGCACTCAATCCACCAGTTAAATGCCACGGTTTGATTTTCTATGCCTCTATATACTAGAGCAGTTGAGAGTCTAGGAGATGGATGGACGATTTGAGCTCTGAGATCCAAATGTGTGTCTTTGATGTGCCTTGATCTCCTGGTGTAATGGAGGATCTCACAGGACCATTGCAAGCACTGGGAGACTTAACTGTGGTAAGGCTCTCTTAATGCCATCCTGGTCCCCACGAAATGATCGCTGCCTTATCTTTCCTGTGCTCCATCTTTTCTGTTTGAGAACAACTAGAAAGTGCTGTGATTATAAATGCTAGTGACTGTACTTCCCCTCTTAGCTTTCTGTATCAGGTTGGACTATCCCCGCTGAAAGACATCAAATAAAATCCAGAGCCACTGGGATGTGAAAACAGACCCTGCCAAGGAAACCCATGACACCATAGGAACTGTCACTCACAGTTCGGAAATTTCTTCACCAGCAAAATGAGGGCAAAATTCCTTTCTCTCAGCTACCTATACATAGCTCACACTTTTTGTCAAAAAACTCTCTTCCCAGCAATGTGGATGATGAGAAAAGGAAATACAAGTCATGAAGAAATGGGGAAGAAAACATGCACGTGGTTTGCCATCTTTGCATCTAAAAACAGAGCATGTGCAGGAAACACTTTCCCAAAGATGAGGAAACTGCCTAGGGCAACAAGCACCATTCCGCCACAGGGGCATAGCATGGAGTCTCTTTGCCACCAGCGTGCATGGTTTGCGGGCAGGTAAGGGATGGAGATGACCTGAGATGGGGCATCAGACCAGAGTCTCCACCCTATGCCACATCTCCCTGACAGATCTCACTCAGCAAAACCCAAGCATAAGCTTTCGACAGAGTAAACAAGCCACTTCCCCCAAAATATTAGAGTTTGCAGTTTTCTGGAAGAAACAACACCATTCACAAAAGAAGTAAGTATAGCATTAAAATGTCATAGGGCAAGAGTAAGGAAAAAGAGACCAGGGATGAAGGCTATAGGTTCAGGAAAATGTTGTGTCAGTTTACACACTTTATGAGGGTGAGAAACCCTGAGGACCATGGGAGAAGTGGTTCCACTGCAGTGTGTGACTCCGGAATGGCAATGCTGTGGCTACTTGGAACAATCTTTTAAAATTAAAGTATTTATCTACTTGGAACAATCTTTTAAAATTAAAGTATTTATAGTTTTGCACTGGGAGAAAATCATGTGCATTAATTATATTAAAAAGTCACATGCTGACGAAAGGTAGGAATGATGGCTGATGGGAATATTTTATTGGCTGATGGGCTCTGGCCCACTCTACCTTTGTTCCTATAAAGGGCAAAACTGAGAGTCACAAGGAACATATACTTGTGTTTTCTGAGAAGAGTGTTGCAGCTTCACCCAGACAACCTCCATGTCCATGTCAGACTGTAGGAACTTAAGAGAAAGTGTCTTAGCAAGCTGCAGCACAGGCCAGTGTTCCCACACAGGCTCCACTGAGCAAGTCGTGCTTCTTGGAGTTGGTCATTCATGGGGCTGCTGGTCCTACCCTACTTCTAGGGCTTTGGAATTTCTTTCATGAAATCTTCAATATGCTAAGAAAAAATTGTTTGTCCCCTTTCATCGTGTGAGTCCTGGGGATGGAACTTGGGTCATCATACTTAGCAGTAAGATCCTAAACTTTAATTTTTTTTAATCTTCAGTTTCTGAAATAGAATTTAAAAATTATGCCGGGCGTTGGTGGCACACGCCTTTAATCCCAGCACTCGGGAGGCAGAGGCAGGCGGATCTCTGTGAGTTCGAGGCCAGCCTGGGCTACCAAGTGAGCTCCAGGAAAGGCGCAAAGCTACACAGAGAAACCCTGTCTCGAAAAACCAAAAAAAAAAAAAAAAAATTAGAACAAAATGGAAGGTACTCCACAGACAAATGCATAGATTCAATATTCAATTTTTAAAGTTTTTCTCAGTGTCAATGACAAAATGTTCATTAGAATCCCAAACACAGCCAACCCCCTCGACATCCAGCCATGAGCAGGGCTGTGATATTTCATTGTTTCCTTTCTGACCAAACACCAACCACTGCAGGAATCTCAGGACAGGGTGTCTTGCTCTGTCCTGTGTCTTCAGGATGAATACCAGTTCTTTTGTGTCTAAAGTTGTTCTGAGTTGAAACCAGTTTTCTGGGGCCTTTCTCACTGGGCTCAGTCAATTCTTGGTCTCACTCTTTAAAAATATGAAACTGAGTACTGAAACAAAGATAAACAATGAAGTGGAATGATTAAGAAGAATTCAAGTCCAAAGAAAATTCTCATTCATACAAGTGAGATCATATTAAGCCCCACATCTCACTTTCTTAAAGATCCATCTCTGGGGCCCTTCTAGGAGACAGTGTTCCTTTCATTTTGTTTTTTGAGGCTTTTCTTTTCTTAATCCTTTCAAGCTCTTGGCTACTTCTGAGCAAGTTCCTTGGCCACTGACTCTTTGTCGAAGTTTAGCTTTTTCTGAACATCTAACAGGTCCCCCTGCAAAGCTGGCTCAGGAGGCCACTGTTCCAGCTCCCTTAGGACCCAGCAATACCCTTCCAGCTAAGCTCATATTCTCATGCACTGTTACCATGAAGAAAAGGTTAGAGCGCTTTTACAATCGAGATAACAACATTGAGGGCTGGAGAGATGGCTCAGCAGTTAAGAACACCTGCTTTTCTTGCAGAGGACCTGTGTTCAATTCCTTGCACCCACATAACAGCTCGCAACCAGTTGCAACTCCAGTTTCAGGGCCTCCAGCTCCCTCCTCTGGCCTCTCTAGGCACTGCACACACACTGTGCACATACATTCATGTAGGCAAAAAACTCATACATAAAATAAAAATAAATCTTCTTTTAAAAGACGCAATGACAGACATAACTTTAACACTTCTCCATGAGGCTCCCTTTCCCTGGTGTATTAAGTTGACAGCTGATGCCAACTGTGACACCTCATGACATCATAACGTGCTGAATGGCACTGGCTAACTCTCTGCCTCCACTCCCTTACCTGATAATAGTGGAGCTGTTGTGAGAATTGTCAAATACACACAAAGTATTCAGTCAACTCCAACTCCCCCTGCCCCCAAGTCCCCCATACAGGGTTTCTCTGTGTAACAGCCGTGGCTGTCCTGGATCTCACTCTGTAGCCCAGGCTGGTCTCAAACTCACAGAGATCTGCCTGACTCTGCCTTCTGAGCGCTGGGATCAAGGTGTGTACCAGCACCTTTATTATTTTAATATAGTTTTAAAAAAATTATCAAACAGGCTGCGTGTGGTGGAACACCCCCGTTATCTAACAACTCAAGGCTGAGGCAGGAAGATTATGAGTTCCAGTCATGCTGGATTACAAAGCAGGACTGTGTCTCAAAATGAATAAATAAATAAACAAACAAATAAACCATTAACAGAAATACTTTTAATGTTGAACTTGATAAATATTCTAAAATATTTCTTCAAGTAATATACATAAAGATTGTTTCAGTTGTTCTTTTTTATGAAATACAAAATGAAGACCGTGAATCCTTTGTGTATTTAAAATTTATGAATAATGATGTGTCTTCAAAAGGTTATATAATGAAAGATGTAAGTACATACATGTGTGTGTGTGTGTATGTCTGTGTGTGTGTGTGTGTGTGTGTGTGTGTGTGTAACTTCTTTACCATAAGAACTCTTAGTAACAAGTGTGAAAGGAATAGAAAAGGAAGACACGGATAGAGTACATGGGGCCTGACTACAGTGTGAGCCTCCAGGTTGATCACGCTGTGCCCTGGGGCAGAGTAGATGACATTGTGCACCTCACTGTGTCTCTTCCATCTCCGGTCTGTCAGTGAGAGTCAGCAGCTTCCCATTATAGGAATGCAGGCATGACTTGGTTTGTCTCTGCTCATCCCCTAAGGATTCAAAGTCTGGGGCCTGGGGTGTGCACCCCAAATCTGAATTATAATGAGCTTTTTGAGAATGCTGATTGCAGGTGGATTTTCATGCAGAGCTTACTCCTAAAAATTCCATTAGTTTCTTCTCAGGATTGCAAACCAGGAAATAAAAATGTTTAGTTCATGGATCACAGATCTCAATGTCAGAATTGAAACTCCTAGAAGAAAGGGTGGGGGTGCACTCAGGCTCCAGGCTCAGGTAGGGACTTTCTGAATGGCATTCTAGTCACCCAGGAAATAAAACATAATGAACAAGTAGGACTTCATGAAATTAAAAAGCTTCTGTATACAAAGAAAAACTGTCAATCATTTGAAGTTGACCACCTACATAATAGGAAGAAATCTTCGCCAGATTCACATTTGACAGAGGGTTAATATCTATGATGTACAAGGAAGTAAAAAACTAAATACCACGAAAACAATAAAAGTGGGTTATGGAATTGAACAGAAGAAATGCCAATTGCAAAGAAACACGTTTTGCAGTGTTCACCATCCTTAGCCATCGGGGAGATGCAAACTGACTGCTTTGCAATGTTGTCTTGCTCTAGTCAGAATGTCAGCAAGGATGTAGAGAATAAGGAACCAGTGCACACTATTGGTGGGAATGCAAACTGGGGTGGCCACTGGGAACAGATCTACCATATGACCTAGCTGTGCTGTTCCTGGGCATACACCCAAAGGTCTCTATTTCTCATCCATGTGCATGCCTATTCTATTTACAATAGCTAGGATGAGTAAATAGTCCACATACCTATCTCCTAAAGAAAGGATAAGGAGGGGCTGGAGAGATAGCTCAGAGGTTAAGAGCACTGACTGTTCCTCCAAAGGTCCTGAGTTCAATTCCCAGCACCCACATGGTGACTCATAACCATCTGTAATGAGATCTGGATCCCTCTTCTGGCCTGCAGGGATACATGCAAACAGAACACTGTATACATAATAAATAAATAAATCTTTAAAAAAAAAGAAAGGATAAGGAAAGTGTAGTACATATACACAATGGAAGACTATTCAGCTGCAAAGAAAAATGAAATTTGTAGGTAAATGGACAGAGTTGGCAATTACACTGAGATAAACCAGAACCAGAAAGACAAATGTTGCATGTTCTCACTCATATGTGAATCTTATATCAAATCTTTAGATTTGTGTGTTGAATTTGGAATACCAATAGAATCCAGGAAACTGGGATGGGACAGTTGGCGAGAGAGGGGTAAAAGATCTTAAGAGAAGGGGCTGGTAGAACACAGGTGACAGGGAGGGGGAGGGAGGGATAGGAATGTGGGCAGAGGAGGGTGTTGGAGACAGGTGACTAACACTAAGGGTGTTTGAATAAGCCGTGTGGAAACCTGCTATTTTACAAGCTACATGAGTGCGTGTGCGTGTGCTTGTGTGTGTGTGTGTGTGTGTGTGTGTGTGTGTGTTGTTGTTTAACTGGAGTTACCCTACACAGAGGATCATGCACATCCCAGAAGCCATAGGTTGTCTGGCCAGTAGAGGCAGGCAGGAGGAAAATGGAGGTGGCACCAGATGAGCTGGCCATGTAGAGCGTCCCCATCCTCTCCAGGGTGACTCAGTTGCTTTGGTTGTCAACGTGTCTACCTGGGATTTCAAAATGTACCCGAGCTCCCCACTGACCTAGAGTGTGCCCACTGCCCATGAAGTCTGCCACCTCACTGCTGATAACCTTTCAGGCTGTAAACTCATTACCACCAAGGCTGTGCCTGACAGGACGCTGCCAACACAGGATCCTCTGGTTTCCCCATTGGATTCATATGCACAGGCACTTACAGAAAGTCACCCGGTGGGGGAAAGCTTGCCTGTCATGTTGCAGGACACCAGGGCAGGTTCCAGGTGCCAGTCCCATCCAAGTCAACTAGTGTACTGAGGCTGCCAGATGTGCTTGTAAGCTTATTAGCAGGCCGTTGCATACAGAGCTGCGGGAGACACAGATGGTCACCAGGGGGCCACACTGAGGCAGCTGTCTCTTCCCAATCATTAGTCACTGCTCCCCTGGGAAGCCCAAGTCCCCTAGCCCAGACTGAGGCTTTAATCACCTTAAAGTCGGGGCTCTGAAACCTACATGCTCAGGAAACACAAACTTATTTTCAAAACAAGGGGGGCTCGGCTCGCTCTTGCCCAGCCATGGGTTTTCCTGATGACCCATGTGCATGTGTACATGTGAAATGTGTGGCCTTCACCTCTTCAGACAGTCCCTATTATCTAGTGCTCCCTGATTTCCGTAAACACATTCTGTAACTAGACCTTTTACTCACTAAGAACAGTTTAGGTGTACAGTGTATTTTTCCCAGGAGTCAAAACTCAGAGATCAAAAGCTCCTTTTTGCACATTTAAAAAAAAATTGTTTTTAAAAATACTCAAATGCCTTGAAAATGACTATTCAAGAAAATAAAAATTCAAAGAAAATACATGCATAGAGGATGTGTGTATGATCTGAATCTCTTCTGGCTCACAGGTGACTTGTATCCACACTCCCTGTTCGGCAGTTTAAGACACATGATTAGAACCTTCAAACAGTGAGTCTCATGAATATTCAGCTCAAGACCTTTTATACATTTGATCTTTAGTTGTTTTTCTATCTCAGGCAGGTCTTGAACTCATAGCCTTGCCTTCTCTGTCTGGGTGCAACAACTATACGGGCATGCACCGCCTTATCTAGCCATCTCAGCATTAGTTACATCTCCCACAGAGTATACATAGCCTTGACAGGAAAAACAAAACAAAACAACAACAAAAAACAGTACATCCCATGGCTGACAGAATAAAAACGCAGGCTTGATTCTGCAGGGTTGGATAGGACTACAAGGTGGGAGGGACCTGAGAATCAGACCCAAGGGGCAGATATGGTCCCCTCTAGCAGGGTTAGGTAGTGGTTGGGTTAAGACCAAGTCTACTGATTTTAGTAGAGAATAATTCTACCCCCTCCACACACGCATACCACTGTTTCAATATCCAAATAGTTAAGAATAACCCTGGGAATGGATATAGGAATGTTTTTTCTCCTTTCACAGAAAAACAAGGATAAAGGAATGTCTACTTAATTTAAGAGCATCACACAATGTGACTGAGCATCACATATAAGTTAGATGCCCTTGAATTAAAGAAGAGAGTCACATAAAATCAATCCAGTTGGTAAAGAACTGTGAGCAGCAGGTTTGAGAATCCCGTTATATCTGTTAATTTTCCTTCTTAGAGCTGCTTGGAATTACCTTTAGATCATGGTTATGATAGCACCTGAGTAATCATCCACTGCTGATATTTTATAAGCATCTGAATTATCTAAGACACCTTGCTAGGTGTGACTGGGGTGGCTTCTAAGTGGAAGAGGCCAATCCCATCCTGACTCACGACCTCAGCCAAATCCTGCCTTCAGTTTTCTGCAACAAGATGCTCTCAGGAAGTGGCTGGGTTCTCAGGCAGATGGGTATGGGGGCAGGGCGTGTAGATCGCGGGGGCTGG
>CABHPH010155642.1:23159-40216 GCA_902168325.1 Peromyscus nudipes
CTACTCAGCAGAGAAAAACAATGACAGCATGAGGTTTGCAGGCAAATAGATGGAACTAGAAAATATCATCCTGAGTGAGGTAACCCAGACTCAGAAAGACAAATATGGTATGTACTCACTCATAAGTGGATACTAGATGTAAAGCAAAGGATAACCAGACTGAAACTCACAGCTCCAGGGAGGCTATCCAGTAAAGAGGACCCTAGGAAAGACCCAGGGATCGCCCAGCAACGGAGAAATGGATGAGATCTACATAAGCAAACTGGGGGTGAGAGGGGGTAATGGAGGGCAAGGGTTGGGGGAAAGAGAGCTTAGGGGAGTGGGAGGTCGCAACTGGATCAGGAACAGAGTGGGAGAACAAGGAAAGAGATATCACGATAAATGAAGACACCATGGGACTAGGAAGAAGCAGAGTGCTAGGGAGGTCCCCAGAAATCCACAAAGATGACTCCACTATAGACTACTGGCAATGGTTGAGAGGGTGCCTGAGCTGACCTACTCTGGGGATCAGATGGCCGAACACCCTAATTGTCATTATAGAACTCTCATCCAGTGACTGATGGAAGCAGATACAGAGATCCATGGCCAAGCCCCAGGCAGAGCTCCAGGAGTCCAATCAACGAGAGAGAGGAGGGATCATATGAGCAAGAGATATCGAGACCATGATTGGAAAAAGTACAGAGACAACTAGCCAAACTAGTGGAAACACATGAACTGTGGACCAGTAGCTGAGGAGCCCCCATGGAGCTGGTCTAGGCCCTCTGGATAAGCGAGACAGTTGTTTAGCTTGAACTGTTTAGCCCCCCCTCTCCCCCTGGGCAGTGAGACCAGGACCTGTCCTTAGTGCATGAGCTGGCTTTTTGGAACCTAGGGCCTATGCTGAGACACTTTATTCAGCCTTGGTGCAGGAGGAGGGGATTGGACCTGCCTCAACTGAATGTACCAGGCTCTGCTGACTCCCCAGGAGAGACCTTGCCTTGGAGGAGGTGGGAATGGGAAGTGGGTTTGGGGGGAACGCTGGGGGGTGGGGGTGGGGGAACGGAGGACAGAGGAATCCATGGTTGTTATGTAAAATGAATAGAAAATCTCTTAATAAAAAGAAAAGAAAAAAAAAAGATTTTGAGTCAGAGGAAAAAAAAATGATGCTCCAGTCTCTTCTGCAGGAGGAGTTTCCCCAGCAAATCCTGACCTGGCACAATGTAGGAAGTGGAGATGCAGGTAAAACTGCTCGTGGGGTATTTGGGTGTGAGTCACCTACTCTTTCCTGCCCCAAACTGAGTAAGACAGACCTTGTGGTTCAGTTGTCATTCCAGCTACTCTGGAAGGCTGAGACAGCAGGAGCTCAACTTCAAGGCCTGCCTGGCCTACAGAATGAAATGCAATTTCAAAATTAAAAGTAAAAAAGATGGCTGGGGATATTGCTCAGTGGTGGAGTACTTGCCTAGTATGTATAGGGCAAACTTCCCCCTACACACACACACACACACACACACACACACACAATATGACAAAAAAAAAACAAACCCAAAACCCCAAACAAAAACATCACCGATGCTGTAGATAAAGCTTTTTGTATAATATGAATATGTATTACTCTCATTGGTTAATAAAGTGCTGACTCGCTGATAGCTAGGCAGGATTTTTCAGGGCAGAGGAATGCTGAGAAGAAGAAGGGTGGAGTCTCTGAGGTTGGTAAGAGACACAGAGAGAAGCAAGATGAACATGCCGTGCTGAAAGAAGGTACTGCCACATGAAAGAGGGTAAATATGGGTTAATTTAAATTGTAAGAGGTAGTTAGTAGTAGCATAAGCTAGTGGCTGAGCTTCTATAATTAGTAAGAAGGCTTTGTGTAGTTATTTGGGAGCAGCTGGCGGGACATAGCTGATCGGATCCTGACAAAAAAACTCCACCTACAAAGTCGCCCTACATCAGTCCTGAATTTCCACATAGGGCCTTAGAAAGCTAAAAACAAAACAAAAGCCCAGCAAACTAAATAAGTACACCTCCCTCAGTGTGAGCATTGGCATCCCAGAGCTGGGGGGTTGACTGCAGTTCCTGGTTAATAAACACAGCTCTCAGCTAGGCCCATGGGGTGTAGAGCTCCTCTCTCACAGACCAAAGAGCAGGGTGGAGATGGGCACCAAAGCTGAGGTGGAGGGCCTATCCATGCTGCTGAGCAGTTTAAAGGCTCATATAGTGAGAAAAGGGTAGACATAAACAGTAAAGACAGATTCAGACCAAAAAAAAAACCCTATAAACAGGTTACAACATGTTTAATAATGGCATAAGCTTAAGAAAGAAAAGAAATTGGGTATTGACAGTCATAGAAAAAAAGAAATAGTTTAAAAATAAGTAAAGTCTTTAAAGAGAGAGTAAAAGTAATAAAAAAAGAGAACACCACATAAGATGGGGAAAAGGAGTCTGAATTCTGTATGTTGCTGTGTTGTCTTTGAATTTTTTGATGGCTGATGAATGAGTGACAAGTACTGAGACACCTCGGATTGTGAAGACTGCTGCATTAACCAACCTGTATATTTAAAAACGTCTTGACTTCAAAATGGAAGTCAAAAGATATACTGCTTTGGGGAAGAGGTTATGCTTTTTTTTTTTTTTTTTTTTGGTTTTTCGAGACAGGATTTCTTTGTAGCTTTGTGCCTTTCCTGGATCTCGCTCTGTAGACCAGGCTAGCCTTGAACTCACAAAGATCATCCTGCCTCTGCCTCCCGAGTGCTGGGATTAAAGGTGTGCGTCACCACCGCCTGGCCTGAGGTTATGCTTTTGTTTCCACAGAAAATAAAAGGTTGTGGATTCATTCCAGATTGAGATGGATCAGGGTTGATTGGGGAAGACCTCCTGAAAATCTTGACTACAGACATAAAGAAATAAACCTAGAAAGACTACAAAACATGTAATGTATATTTTACCTATTCAAACATAAAACAAAAAATCAACTTTGGCTAACTTGTGTACAACACATAGTCTATACTTGTATTAATATCCAAAACAGCTTCAAGGCTGCTGGCTGAGATGGTCTAGCCTCACAAACTACTCCGGCCAAGACCTAAAAGTTATCCTGATTTTCTCAAGTTTCCCTCAATAGATACCAACACCCACAGACAACAGGAAGTAGTCTAAAGAACGATGCTCACATTCCCAAGAGATGGAGTATGGGTAGGTTTTGGTTATTCAATGGATTATAAATGTCTGTCAATTGTTTAGGGGGGTTGAGAGACATAAAAGGGAAGTTTTCGGTTGGTAATACAAGTTAGGATAAAAAGTGAATTAGGTACAAAACTTTAGACTCACCAAGATAGGACAGATAATGGAGTATTTTCTCTGAATTTGCCAAATACAAATGGACTGGATATTTTAACTGTAATTCTTACTTGACAACTGTTTTTGTTACATATAGTTTTACTATGTTAAAGTTAAAACCTTTCTTTTTAATTAGACAAAAAGGGGAAATGTTGTGGAACTATATTTTTGTACAGTATTATTATGTAGTACTCTCTTTGGTTAATAAAGAGCTGACTTTCCAATAGCTAGGCAGGATTTTGGGGGGATAGAGGAATGCTGGAAAGAAGGGCAGAGTCTCTGAGGTTGGAAGAGATGCAGAGAGAAGCAAGATGAACTTGCTGTGTTGAAAGAAAGTACCATTACATGGCAGAGAGTAAATAAGAAATATGGGTTAATTTAAAATGTAAGAGCTAGTTAGTAATAAGCCTGAGCTATCAGCTGAGCATTTATAATTAATATTAAGTCTCTGTGTGGTTATTTGGGAGCTGGCAGGCAGAACAGGAAAATTCCACCTACACACCCAAGCCTCTCATCAGCTCTCTGCACAGCCTCCCTTGGGCCCACTGCTCTGCCCCAAAGACCAACTTGGATTTGCTTGGATGAAGCCATGTTTTGTTCCAAAAATGCAGGCTTCTGACTAACTTCAGGGAGACTCCTTCTCCCCTGTAAATGAACTGTGAACTCCTGTTAAAGCAGTCAGGTTACTGAGTTGGGTATGGAGGCTGAGACAGGAGGATCATGAATTTGAGGCCAGTTAGGGATATGTAGAGAAACCCTGTGGCCAAAAACACTCAATCCCCCAAGTAAATGAGGAAAACACATTTTCATACTTGGATAAATTGCATTTTGTAACAAAGTTTATGGACCATGACATGGATTTTAATCAGTTCTGAATTTGTAGATTTATCCCACAAAGTATTCTGTCAAGGTGACCTCATAAGAGATTCACAAGCAGGGATGTGGACTTTTGTTCATTTGTCCAGTGAAAAGCTTTTCAGAGGAGGCGTTAACATGTTGTGCTGGCTGTTCTTGGTTGCCAACCTGACTGCATCTGAAAGTCACTAAAGGCCAAATGGCTGAATGGACTTGTGTGGGTTTTTTTTTTCTTAATTGAATTATTCAAAGTGGGAAGACCCACTTTTAATCCAGATCTTTTGCATATGGAAGATATACCTTTAATTCAGATCTATGAAGGTGGGAAGATCCACCTTTAAACTGGGCTAAACCTTCTGCTGGTAGCTGTATAAAGGGCATAGAAGAAGAAAACTTGTTCCCTTTGCCTGCTTGTTCTCATCTTGTAGGCCAGTCCATTTTCTCACTGGCACTGGAACCTACTTCTTCAGATTCCAGTGTATATCGAAGACCAGCTGAGAAGTCCAGCCTCGTGGACTGAACAACCACTGGATTCTTGGACCTTCTGTTGGACTACCTGGACCGCAGCCTGTAACCCATTCTAATAAATCCCATATATATATATTTCCATTCTACTGGTTATGTTCCTCTAAAGAACCCTGATTAATACACATAGGTACATCAAGCTCAGAAAAAAAACATATTTACCTATTTGGCTAAGGCATTCCTTTAAGTCAAAATTATTTAAGTTAGTATGATTAACACGATAGCAACAGTGTGTTTAAAACACCGGTATCAGGGCCGGGCAGTGGTGGCGCACGCCTTTAATCCCAGCACTCGGGAGGCAGAGGCAGGTGGAGCTCTGTGAGTTCAAGGCCAGCCTGGTCTCCAAAGCGAGTTCCAGGAAAGGTGTAAAGCTATACACAGAGAAACCCTGTCTCGAAAAAACAAACAAAAACAACAACAAACAAACAAACAAACAAACAAAAACAAACAAACAAAAAACCCACCGGTATCAGATCTTTAGTGAACTGATGTGCTCAGTCCTGTAGTATCCTCCATAGGCTCCTGCATGCATGTGGTATACATAAACTCATGTAGTCAAATGCACATACACATAACTAAGATAAATTTAAAAAAATTTCTTTAAAACTTTGGTGTCAGATGGTCTCCTTTAATCCCAGTACTCAGGAGGCAGAGGCAGGAGGATCTCTATGCATTTGAAGTCAGCCTGCTCTACACAATAAGTTCCAGGCCAGCCAGCGTTACATAGTGAAACCATGTCTCAATAAAATCAAACCAAAAAAGATGCTGATACGGGGGTGGGGCATAAGAGTCACCACTAGAACCAGGGCTGCAGAAAACAAGGGGCAAAATCCTTCAAGTGGAGTGACTATGCATTCCATTGAAGGAAGGTAATGTGAGAAATCATTCTTTTAGCATGCTTCTAGAGGAAATAACTGAAAGGCATGCAATGCTGGAATCAGAAAACTATGCACCTTCTAGGATTTACTAAGTTAAAATGCCTAAACATAAATTGAAAATGAAAATTATTACTCTGTATTTATCTAAATATCTAATATTTCTACATAAAATAGACACCCTGAATTCATCTCAAGATACTGTCTATCCTGACATGTGTGTATGTACATAGGGATATTATTTAATATTATTTTTGATAATTATCATTTGTGCAAATCTAACAACATTTATATCTAGCTCTGCAAATGTTTTTGAATTGAACATTTCAGTCCAATCCCTTTCAACATTGTTTTTCAACATTAACACAACCAAAATCAACAGCTTTCACAGTAATGAATAACAGAGAAGAATACTATGAAAACACTTCATTTAGATAAGATACTTGAAGCCAGGCACAAAGCTTCACACCTCTAATTCCAGCACTTAGGAGACTGAGGCAGGAGGATTCTTGAAAGTTCAAAGCCAGTGTAGGCTACAGAGTAAGATTCTGGCCAGCGTGGGATTTAAATTTTCTTTCATTATTATTTTTAAAGGCATTTGCTCATTCTCAGTGTTAGGAGTTAAATAAACTTAACAAGTCTTGCTGTCTTGGCCACTACTCATTACAAACCACCATGTTCATAGTGGGGTTCTGTTTGACACCGATTGAGAAAACAGTGCTCTTAAAGCAATCAAATGCAAGGATGGGCATTGTAAACATAAATCAAAGCAGTATCTGTTCATACACATCCTACAGGCCACATGGGGCCAGTAGGCACCTGAGTGCTCTCTTCCCTCGACAGCACTCCAAACATAGTTTCTTAGCTTTTCACACTACAAGATGAGCGATGCAGAGGCAAAGGAAAGGCTGGGAGAACCCTCAGTACTTGTAAGATACATTTGCATAAGGCAACTGGGGTGAGTGATTCTAAATAGAATCTGTGCTAGCCCCTTTCCGGGACTGAGCCAGGCCTCTTCAGAAGTTGCCCTGGCTGAAAGGAACTGACTATCTCTCAGGGCCAGTCTTCTTGGGAGACAGCCAACAAGCAATGATGTAAGAATAGCAGGATGCAATGTCCGGACCCCTTCTTGGCGACATCCCTGGCAAGCCTTCTGCTCAGGGTAGCGCCCATCACAGCTCAGCATACTCTCTGTGTGTTCCCTAGCGGCTCACTCAAACTGTCTGGATGCCTCCAGTAGTTATTCCCACTGAGCCACCCAGTGGGGAGGTCTGCTTGCTACAGCGATGCAGACTAAAAGTTACAAGGCATTTCTTACATTGGATATCTAATGTTCATATACAAATATGAAAATGTTAGAGCACTTTA
Organism: Peromyscus nudipes; assembly: GCA_902168325.1. NCBI lineage: Eukaryota > Metazoa > Chordata > Mammalia > Rodentia > Cricetidae > Peromyscus > Peromyscus nudipes. The sequence goes on from CABHPH010155642.1 coordinate 30,098, forward strand.
AAATGATACTGTTTTTATCCCAAAGACATAAAGATTATGCAAAGTACAAAGTAATGGGAAACTCTGACAAAAATAACAGAAAACATTACTTTATATATTATTTGTTTTTTAAAGTTGTTTTATTTATATAATTTACAGAAGAACTGCTAACTTAGTAGATAACATTTATTTTTTTCTATTTTTATTTTTTGCCCCTATAATTTTCAATCATTTAGTATTTATATAATTTTATAGACTTCCTTTACATTATTTTATGACATTTGACTCTCAAAATCAAATGAAAAAAATTTGAGGATTTTACAAAGCCCTTGCAGTTAAATGGTTTGTGTTCATTTCTCTTTGTCTTTTCATCTCCAAATTCCGATGCAGTTTTAAAAAAATTATCATTTCTGTGTGTGTGCATGTTGTGTAAGGTAAGGGTCACAAGACAGCTAGCTTTGTGGAGTCTTTCCCTTCCACCCTCGTATGGGTTCCAGGCGTGGAACTCAGACCTTCAAGCTTGAGTCTTTAGCCACTAAATCCTTTGCCCTCAGACACCTTCCAAGAACGGGAAATTGAAACCCAGCTCTTCCTATCCCTGGGCAATCTACACAGGCTGTCTACCTCTCAATGTGGCTGACTTCACTTCAGTCTCAGTAGCTTGAGCTTTAACGCATCCTCACCTATGATTCAGAACAAGACAAGGTAGCTAGTGGGTGCTGTACTATTCTTGACACTACAACAACCCTGACCTTGAGTCTTTGTGGGGTTTTCACTCCACAGCCAAAGCTGAAGAACCCTGCTTCACTCAGAACAGGGCAGTGAATACAAAAGGGAATCCATTTACCTACAAAGAACCAGACACCAAGTAGAACGGTCCCAGAGCGCCCTCTGCTGGTTCTAAGAGCAGAAACGGGCTCTGCTTTTTAGCTTAAGATCCCTAAACTGCCGTGCATGTGCTTCACTTCCATGCTGTTTTTGTCTCGTGAAGGTGTTACTGTAGGGTTTGGGTTCCAGTTTTGTTGTCTGAGCCAAGATCTTCCCAGAGACACTGTACAAAAGCCTCTGAGAGTCTTAAACTAGTTAAACCCACGCTTACATAGCTAGAGCAGTCATTTGTAAACCAGTGGGAGTTCGAGATGGTGATTATTAGAGTGGCCACCAGACCAAAATAGTTAATGTGGTGATCAGTCATTGACATCTAGGCACACAGTGATGTTCATACTGTAATTAGCTGATCTTTGAGACATACCAAGGATGAAAAGACTCATTTCCATAGTTACATCATCATTACTGTCAATAATACATACTCGGGACAGTTAACCTTGTGTTGTTCTTCCAGGTTAATTCCTCTTTTATAGAAAAAATAATCTGCCCCTTGAGAAGGTAATCAAGGGCTGGAGAGATGAAGTAGCAGCTAAGAGCACTTGCTGCTCAGGCATGAGGACCAGAGCTCAGATTCCAGCAACTACGCAACATGCCTGGCATCTTGTGAACGCTTATAACCCAAACTCTGCTGGATCTAGTGTCCTCTAGCGGAAATCTTCAGTATAGCACGAAATCCACGGATCGCTGATAATGAATCTATTATTTATTAAGGGATTATATAGGGTAATGACTTACTGATACAGAATAAACGCCAGTCCTATTGCAGAGTCCCTGGAAGGTTGGGAACTGGTCCCACGGGGCTTTATGCCTCCTGACTCGGTCTTCCTTATCCAATGGCACATGAGAGGAGAGCACCATGTATGTGCTCTTCAGGTCTTAAACTAGCCAAGAGGGCATGCCGTAGGGGCCGATACCTGAGGTCATAGGTGGAACAAATACCCACTGCACTTAAGGTGGGTTTGCCCCCAAACTGCTTCTCCAGTTATGCATCGAGGAACCTTTTTGTCCAGCAGACACACATACACCAATAAATCCTTATTTTTAAAGAAATAATGGGTCTTTTGAATATTAAGGACAGAAACTTTAGTCCACTGAAGTATTATTTTATCAAGAAAACATGTAATTTCCCCAATGACACCTGAACAGCACAAATGTATTAATACATCCCAGGATATTAAGTTCTTAGGTCCCTCTTCAGCGACAAGGTGGGGAACCTCTGGCCTCAGCTAACCAAAGTCCATGGACAGTGGTCACTTCCCATTATTAGCCCTGGCTTCTTCATATCATGTAGATGTTACATTGTGGCTTATTTAGCTCCCCACCTAGTAGCTCTGACATTGAGTGACGTATTCAGTTAGTTTGTTAGTTAAACTGAGCTCACTGTTACAGTCACCTTCTCGTTCTAACACAAAAAAGGGGGTGGAATATTTGCAAATAGCCTGTAGCCTCCAATATAGTTTTCCTTATGATCATCTATTGGCAATCAGTACAGAGGAAAGAACAAATTTGCAATGAGAAGAAACCTACTTAGTAACATGGTGAGTCTATTTTCTTCTATTCCAGTAAGATGCTATATAATAACTAATCTCTGAGCTATAAAAATCAAAAAACAACAACTAAGAATGGGGCTGAGGTGTGTGTGGCTTATTCTGTAAAGTGCTTGCCTTACACACACAAGGACCTGAGTTTGAGCCCACAGACCCATATAAAAATGCCAGGCATGGTGCGATGCACTTATAATCCACCAACCGAGAGGCAGAAACAGGAGGATTCCTAAGGCTTGTGCACCTGTCAGTCTAGCCTAATTAGTGAACTCCAGGCCAATGAAGGACCCTGTTTCAGGGAAGATGAATACACTTCCTGGGGAAGTCACCCAAGGATTTCTCTGGGCTCCACGGGAACAGCATACATACATATTTAAAAGCAAAAACTGAAAATGAAAACTCCCTGGAGGAGCTCCATGATGGGCCAACAACAAACAGAAGCAGACATCTCTTTGGAACAGACTGGCAAATCCAGGACCACAGCTGCTAGAAAACTGCTGAGCTGTCTGCCCCAAGGCAGAGCCAGGAAGACACCACCGGAGTCCGCCAAGAAAAACACCCCATGCCATTAACACGCTGAGAGAGGCTTCCTTGCGTCCCCCTTTCTCTGGAAAGGGCTGTTATTCACAGTATTGTTAGTGTCCTGCCCCGAGTGCCGGCCTAGCTGATTCAACAGTAACATGCTGAGTAGAGCAGTAGTATTGTTCCTGTTGTACACGCAGTGATCCTAGGAAGCAAATCAACTCTCAAATTGGAGAGGAGAACATGGAAAGATTGAACTCTATTTTTTAAAAAAGATTTATTTTATTTTAAAATGTGTGTGCATATGTCTGCATAGAAGCATGTGCACATGAGTGCGGGTGTCTATGGAGGTCAGAAGAGACCACCAGACTCCCTGGAGTTCAAGTTATAGGTAGTTATGAACAGCCTGATGTGGGTACTGGGAACTGATCTGGGTTCTTTAAAATAGTAAGCACCGGAGCCATTTCTCCAGCTCCAAGAGTTGTTTCGGATACCTTGTCTATTCAATGAGGTATTCATCCTACAAACAGAACATGACAGCATCCTTGCCAGAACACAGCCAGATAGGTGTGTTATTCCCAGCTCCTGGCAAATTTATTCACCTCACACATTCAGAGGCTTATATACAGCCATCCACGGTGCAAGAGGAAACTTCCAAGGTATAAAGATGTCTTCCAAATCCCCAAAACCAACCAGCACAGAACACTGAGCTAGACAGACACGGCTAAAATAAAAGGGCCACCTGCGTAACATCTGAGTTTGAACTTTCTGAAAACCTGAAATCAATTCACAAAATCTGTCCTTTAAAGAGAAAAATCTGTTTTCTCTTGGGGTGTAGCTTGGGTGGAAGAGTGTCTTGTCCAGTGTGCATAAAGCCCTGCGTTCTCTCCCCAGCCCCGAAAAATGCCTGCAGGGTGGTACAAGCCTGTATCCCCAGCACTCAGGAAGAGGGGGCTGGCTAGATTGCTGAGCCTGGGTCTCAGTGGTAGAGTAAATGCCTAGAATGTTCAAGGTCCTCAGTTCAAACCCTAGTACCACAAAGGTACAAAAATGAAGAGCAGAGAGGAGCCCTGTACTCGGAGCCACTTTCCTGGAAAGGAGACAAAACTTAAACTGGGGTGGGGAGGGATGAGGTGGGAGGCTTCTTCTCCAGTGATGTGTCTAGGAACCTTTTACTCCAGAAAACAAAAACAACCGAGTTCACCTGCTCTGTAGTTTAAAAAGTGCGAAGTTCTACCTCCAGGGAACAGAGGCTTCAGTGTCCTGTGTCCTGCTCAGGCACCCAGAGAAGAAACAGAGACCTGCTTGACATCTCTGTACAGATCCGATTCGTGCCCTTATTTCCCCGCCTTCTGTCACACTGCCTGGAACGTGGTCCTTACACAGCTCTCTCCCACCTCCTATCTGAGTTGTTACATCAGAGACACACTGAAAGAGGAGAGCTACATGGTCCTACTCGTCCAGAGAAGGATGAGAAGGAGGTGACTGAGATCAGGGCCTGGCTAGCTGGAAAGGCTCCAGGCAGCACTGTTGTTCAGCGATAACACCTGCCCCTCTGGGACAAGGATGGCCACAAAATCCTACCACCAGTCGTGGGCAGCTTTGGAATCCACAAATTGAAAGCTCCCAGCTTTGCTGCCTTAGGAGAGAGTCATGTTTCTACTTTGTCGAGTTCTGTGCAGTAAACCTGTCCAGCAGCCCCTGAGACTTTCCTTCACTGGGAGCCTCTTGGCTCCCAACATAAGAACTAAAGGCGCTTCCAGCCCGAGGGTAGCTGGGCCTGCCTTGCTTGGACTTCCCGACCTCCCACCAACCAGGGTACCCGACATAAAGCAGTGGTTCATAGCATGAAGAACCCACACATCTTACAAACAGGCAGCCTCCACCTCCATTCCTGAAACTGATTTCCTCAGTGTGATGCTCTCTGAGCCCCCCACCAAACCAGAGTAGGTGGCAAGAAGAGGCAACTTCAAGTCGCCGGCACTCTACCCATCAAGCCGGTGCTTGGGCTGTGAGAGGGGGCTCTGGCCTGCCCACTTGTGTTTGTACTGATCCTGCCCTAATGCCTGATTTCAAAAGATCTCAGTTACTTATTTCCCTGTTCATATATTTGATCATATGAATTATCCAAATTTTGTTACTTCCATTTTGTTAATTATGCTAAAATATTGGAAAGCCACGGGTGTGTGTATGCATACACACACAAAGTAAATGCCATACTAATTATATTCATTATGTAATGGTAATTATTTCCATTGCTTTTCTCATTCCTCGTTGTATAATATATCAAACATCGCCAAGCCCTCACAAATTAAATATTACGCTCTGTCAATTAGAACAACATTTTGTAATCACGGTTTTAGTCATCTTTTACTGGAGATATGCTGCCTCTGGAAACAACATACTCTTAGGCCAGTAACTTATTTTGTAGCTCCAGACAGCTATTTACACTTCATGTATCTCAGTTATCTCACTGAAACTGAACTGAAGACAGAATTACTTAATTTGCTCTGGAGTGTGTAGCATGAATCTTAGAGAGTCTTATTAATAAAAACAAATCCGGGCCAGGTATTGGGGTGAACACTGGAAGATCAGAGAGACAGAACAAGCCACAGCTAACCTCACCTGGCCAACTTCTCAGCTGGTCTTGTTTCCTCAGACTGGAAGCTTCTGTGTCCTCATCCCAATGGCTCTCAGCTGAACTGTGCTGCTCAAAACCTACAAGCTTAACCAGCCAAATGCTTAACCAGCCAAATACTTCTAGTTCCTGGTCTTCACGCCTTATATACATTTCTGCTATCTGCCATCACTCCCTGGGATTAAAGGCTTGCTTTCTGGGATTAAAGGCATGAGTCACCATGCTTGGCTGTATCCTTGAACACATGGATTTCTGCCTCTGGAATGCTAGGATTAAAGGTGTGAGTGCCACCATTTTCTAGCCTTTGTATCTAGTGGCTGTTCTGTCTCTGACCCCAGATAAGTTTATTAGGGTGCACAATATTTTGGGGAACACAATACCACCACAGGAGTGTGCTTGAGAATAACTTTTTTTTTTTTTTTTTGGTTTTTGAAGACAGGGTTTCTCTGTGTAGCTTTGCGCCTTTCCTAGAACTCACTTGGTAGCCCAGGCTGGCCTCAAACTCACAGAGATCCGCCTGCCTCTGCCTCCCGAGTGCTGGGATTAAAGGCGTGCGCCACCACCGCCCGGCAAAAGTTAGCTACTTTTTTGTTTGTTTGTTTGTTTGGTTTTTCGAGACAGGGTTTCTCTGTGTATCTTTGGAGCCTGTCCTGGAACTCACTCTGTAGCCCAGGCTAGTCTCGAACTCACAGAGATCCTCCTGCCTCTGCCTCCCGAGTGCTGGGATTAAAGGTGTGCGCCACCACCACCTGGCTGAGAATAACTTTCTTAAAACCCTATAAAGGACATGGAAGAATTTAGATGTTTAGATGGTCTCTGAAATGTACACAAATCCAAACATTATATTCAATCCATAAATATTGTAACAACTGCCAGATTTTCAATAAAAGATTTAGATTACATATGAACAGAATTCCCCTACCCAGAACATCTGTGTTCAAGAAAGAATAGTGGCAGCTTGCTCTTGTTGAGACATAGCTTTTACTATGACTCTGGTACCCAGAAACATTATGGCCCAAGTGAAGATAGCTTCCAGAACATGAAAGAGATAAGTGAATTCTGCCACGTGGAGGCAGGTGGCACTCAGTTCAGTAACGTACCCTCTGCCCTTACAGACATCTGTCTCCTCCAACTGCAGGCTCCAGCTCTGTTCTCTTAAGGCTGACCCCTTGGATTAGATGTAGTGTCAGTTCTCAAGTAGAGATTACAAACGAGGGTGCTGGAGAGTTCTAATAACACACTGCTCTCAGACATGCAGTCCCTGAATGGGGACTGACTCAGACCAGACTGATTCTCATGGTCCCCAAGACAGAACAAGTTTGCCTAACATCATTACCTGCCTGTTGGTCTTCTGTGCTCTTCCTAACACTACTTTATCAGCTGTGCTTCAAGGACTCCCCAAATTTTGGTGACATGTTCCTTATAAAAGGCATGTGCGACAGACGTCAAATCACTGCATCACATTCATAATCATCCAGTGGATCTTTCTGGGGGCCAGTGGGTCAGCATCTGAGAGCTCAGAGACACAGCTGTGTGCCACAAGCCACAGCATTTTAAAACAGATGGCAATTGATAGTTCAGGTGTCAACCTACCAGATAAATAATTCTCTGATGGAGGAAGCCCGTCAGGTAAGGCTTATGGGGCCACGGACCCTGGACACTGGTGCTTCTGTCTGTGATTTCACATGTGCAGAAACAGCTATGGTATCTCCCCAATACCTGCACTGTAATGTGTAATCTCATGTTATATGTATATGTCATCTCATGATTACATCTCGATCTTATGGGCACATATATCTGTGGCTGGTTGGGAAGATGGCTTCTCATTAAGCTGTATAATTTTGATATGTAAAAAATACACTAGGATAAGCTTCATAACTAGATCCATTATTCTACAAGGACTGTAAGACATTTAGACCCTGTTTTTTTTTTTTATCACTAGCTCAGACTGGCATAAAGAAAACAACAATTTCTTCTCAGTTCTAAGATAAGCCTCATACTATTGGCTGATTTTGGGCTTCAGAACAAATTCAAAACAGACTGAATGTCTCTGTAAATGGATCATAAGTTAAAACTTGACAGATATACACAAAGACAGAGTCACAGTGTCTAATCAAGGTCAGGCACAAAACAACTTTGGTGCCAATTTCCCTGCTTGCTAAAAGTCTGGCTGATAACAAAGACCAACGACAAAGACCTACTAAATTCCTTAGCAATTAACATTCTGCACAAACTACTCACCTCAGATTTTAAATACAAGATTCAAAGATCAACTAACTAATTGTTTATTGTTTAAGTCCTAAATCACACTTATTAATCAAGTCCAGAGAGAAACAGCTTCATGTGGAAAAAGTTTCACAATTAGCCAGGGCTACAGAAGATGATCTGGCCTCACAGCCTTGATAAAAGGGTTACTAGCTTCCATCCTCAGATAAGAAAATATATTTTTAGGTTTGGGACATTTTCAATGCCACCATGTCCCCACCTATGTGTTTCCATGGTAAATGGCTCTTCTCCTTATCATTTACTGAAGGACTGTGCTATGACCTTCAGATGTAACCTTTGTAACTTCTTTTTACCACCAAAAGCCTCCTGTTAAATGTGTATAGAGCTGTGTAGGACAAGGGAGCAAGAGAATTGAAACTTGAGAGAGAACTGAAGGGGCAGAATAAAGAAATAAAAATCATGACCCTCAGATCATACATGTGAGTTTTATTCCCTCAGATAGATAGAAACTTATTTCAAAAAACCCTCAGATAAAAAAGTCATAAGTTTTACTACTCTGTGGCCTTTTTCTTTGAACCCTGTCTTCAGCCTTTAGAGCTGGTCTCCAGTGGGCTGTACTAGCCATGAACTTGTTTATATGTGTACTCACAGATTAATTCTGTTTTCCACCTTGATCAGAGAAGCTTCCTTCTGCGTGGGAAGCAGTTAATGCTGAGACTCATAATTAACCAAAGTACTGAGAATAAGAAACTACTAAGGACCTGGCGTGGTGGTGCACTCAGACGGCCCAAGCACTCCGGAGGCAGAGGCAGGTGGATCCTGTGAGTTTGAGGCCAGTCTGGTCTACATAGCAAGTTCCAGAACAGCCAAAGCTACATAATAGAGAAACCTTGTCTCAACACCCATCCCTCAAAGAAACTGTTGAGGGCTCATCCCTAAATGGAACATATATATCAAGCACCTCTTACAAGGCTCAGGGAACCTTCCAGAAGAAGGGGCAGAAGGAATGTGAGATCTGGGAGATGGGGAGGAATGATGTAAAATGTCATTGTCTTTTCATGAGTCAGCTAATACACTCTAGAACTCACAACAGCTATGATTACCTGCACGAGATCAAGCCATTCAACATCTCAGCATGGATGACAGAGAGGCTCATGAGGTTCCACTCTTAGCTGAGGAGCTACTGGCAATTAATGGCTGCTGGAGGAAGGGAAGTCATTTTTCTTCGGTGGTTTTGTAGCTGGTAGGTTGCTCGTGCTCCTGTGGGTGGACTCACATCCTTGTGCAGGCAGACTCAAGTATGGAATCTCTGGGCCAGGAAGGAAAAAAAAATTAGATGCTTTCTTGGACAATGGGCAATTATCTGTGTACTGTTTTCATGTTGAAATGTATATTTATGCATGGAATAGGATTCCTCTTCTTCCTTACTCACTTTGCATGATACAAGAAAAATCTTGTCCTGACAAGGAATCAGTGACATCAACCAACAGTACTGATGTCAACCTCTCAATGATAAGGTTTTCAGATGAACAAGACAGAGCTGCTGTAGCATGAATTCTAAATTGGTCTGAATAATAAAAACCTGAAGTCAGATATCAGGGTAAATGCTGAAAGATCAGAGAGACAAAGGAGCAGCCAGCTACAGTTAGCTCTTACCTCCACGATTTCTCAAAAAAAAAAAAAAAATGGGCCAAGCTCCTGTCTCTGTCCAAACTTAATACTTCCTCTCTCTGCCTAGCCATATCACTTCCTGTTTCCTCCTCTCAAGTGCTGGGATTAAAGGTGTGTGCCACCACTGCCTGGACTCTATGGTTAACTACTGGCTAGCTCTGCTCTCTGATCTCTAGGCAAGCTTTGTCAGAACACAAACAAAATCTCACCACAAGCTGCAGTTCACTAAGACAAAGACTAGCACAGTATTGTGACCATAATCCATTCATATGCTGTGAAAACCAATATTGTGTTTCCCTAGCCATGAACTATAGTTCAGACTGGATCACTCCACTCTGTCACAGGTGTTTGACTCTGAAATCTAGTAACACTGTCCTCTACATGTGTGAACTCTGGTTTCAGATGTTTTCCTTGCAACATCAGTAAAGGAAACAATCACTGGAGGTTTGGTCCCTTCAACTTGGTGTGTCTCTGAACAAAGCTCAATCTTAAAGAATCAATTCTGGAACTCTGCTGCTTGTGATAATCTGAATTACCTTAAAGGATGTTACACCAGGTTACATAAGTCGGGCCCAGAAGGACAGATGCTACATGGTCTCCTGCGTAAAAGATTAATGAGCTGAGCACACAGAGTCAGAGTGGAAAGGTGGT